>CAUZXS010001656.1:0-21035 GCA_963585895.1 Sepioteuthis lessoniana | reverse complement strand
TTAATCGTTTTCAGAATTGTGTCGAGTTCACCCGATTAAAGTATTCCAGTTTGATGCTTCGTTTATCAGTGGTATCAGATACTTTCAAAAAGTGTTTTTAGGCTATTCAAAATTGTGATAAAACGAGTTCTATTGGTTTGAACAGAGGTCTGTCATAAAATATTTGATTGGTAAAAATAAAGGCCATGTGAAATTTTCCGGAAAATGTGTGACGTGTACGGAGAAGTATATTTTAGTAAAAAATGTTTACAAATTAAATAAACATGTGTTTCCCATTATTAGACACCGTCGAAAATACAGTGCGTGAAATGGAAATACACTGACTCTACGGTAAGGAAAACGTTCGTTGCGCCGTAGTCAGTAAAGTAGAAATGTTCTGGGACATGAAAAGACCTATCACTATTGATTTCCTTGAAAAAGGTACAACTGTAAACAGTGCTTCCTGTTGCCAATTCCTTAGGCAATATTTCACCTTATTTATTGAATAAGCCTCTCTCTCTCTCTCTCTCTCTCTCTCTCTCTCACACACACACACACACACACACATATATATATATATATTACTGCTCACGTTTATCTCTTCAAGACGTCTGTCGTCATTAATATATTTGCTGGGAAAAACATCTATGAGTTCCATCTTCTCCTGTAATTTAGTTGAAAATTTTATCGATTTGCCCTCAAGATAAACCGTTCGATGAGGACGCGTAAAAATTGCTTCTAATTTGAGGTGGAAGGAAACGAAAAGAAACCGTTTGTACTCCTACCAGCATAGGGAAATATGGAGGGGGAGTCTGTGAAAATATGGATATGTTGTCTAATGTGTGTGTGAGTCAGTATGCATATCGACATATGTAAATTAATATTGGTAGGTAAATAGCAATTTGGAAAAGTATTTTCAGAGATTCATTCATAGGTATTTTACTGGTTACATATATATATATATATATAATTACTTATATATATATAATCACAATTATAATTCTCCGCTAAAACGATCGCAAGGAGTAAAATTAATATAGCTTTTATGCACAAAAATGGCGCTCAATACCACAATATTCCAATTGCAAGATAAAGATCACTCATGACTTGGAGTTTCACCATAGCAGCACTTCTTTCTGGCTGGGCTGCTCAATCATGGGTCACTGAGGGCCCAAAGACCTCTGTCTGCCGCTGGCTCTCAATTCGGCATGTTGTCTCCAACTGACTCCAACTCCAACTGAAACTGACTCAAGCCGTCTGTGCCCTGGTTGTATTTTTGTTTGACATCCACCTGCTTCCCCTTCTTCCGCTTATTTACACGGGTGCATCTCTTGATTGACGGCTTGGTTGAGGGCCAGTATGTAACAATAGGAATATTCGATGAATAGAATCACAAACGTTAAATAGTAATGCTTGAAACCATTTAACTATGTGCAAACAAATGAACTCTGACTCGTGCAAAATTGAAGTTACCAACAATCTATTCCCCGACCAATCACATGTTTATGAAACAGGATGTGGCACTACATAACCCAGGAAGGTTAATGTGCCATAAAACACGAACTAAACAACACACACACACACACACACACACACACACACACACACACACATTCATCTATCTATCTATCTATAAGTTGGCGACCGTAGTTGAAGGCGACCAGAAGGCTCCCTTTTTAATAGCTACTACACCGAGGTGTAGGGGAGGGCACTACTCCCTTCCCTGGATTGCTCCTCTTTACCCTCGATACGTACCTTATATTGCTGAGTGTTAAGTAAAGAGGTATCAAGTACCATTTTTAAAGTCTTCGGCATGACGCGATCATTGGCGAACACTTTACCCACTGTGCCAATGAGTCGGTTATATATATATATATATATATATATATATATATATGCATATTTACTAAGCATTGCTTAGTTGTCGTGCAATACCGGAAATATGGGGCACCCAGTGAGATTCGAAGTCACTAGTAATGATCTGCTAGTATAGTTGGCTAATCATTACACTTGTGTGAGTATATATATAGATATACATACGCACAAGCCCCCCCACACACACATACGCATAAAAACTTCATTAATATACGTACTGTCTCGGGACAGCTTATAATACAAGTTTTTATGCATGAAAGAAATAAAGAAAAGAGAAAACTATTATTACTTTATAACTTGAATTACTTACGATTATTGTTAGTTGGGTAGTAAAGGCAATTTCATACATTCCCTGGGGGGTCAGGGAATATTTTTCCTTGGTGGATAAGTGTTGGAGGGTTACTGTATAAACTTCGTGCCTCTTAATCATTACAAATTAGCAGTGATTTTTATAATTATGTAATGGTCTACAAAGTAATGAGGCAACGTTAATTAAGTGCCTAAGATTAATTATATATAATTAATATCGTATAATTATATATAAATTGAAGTCTACTTGGGCGCTCGAAAAGAGGTTGGGGAACTGCTATATCCGGCGAATATAGACCTAATTATATATTAACACCTCAGAATGTTAATGACCAGCTTAGAAACCAGTATATGTGATATGTAGTGATGAATGTAAACAGCGCATGATTACTACCAAATTTTTGTCATGGCGATTCTCATTGGCAGTGTACAGTTTTGTATTAACCTAAGAAATAAGAAATTTTACATTAAGTAGGAGTAGCCTTGGCTTTTGGTTTACCCTTAAATAATTACAGCTATGTAGCAAAGGTGGTTTCAGTTGTTCTAATGGGTAGAGTTTCGCCAACAGCCAGGAAGACCAGCTATGTAGCGAAGGTGGTTTCAATTGGCCTAATGGGCAGAGTGTTCGCCAACTGCCAGGAAGACCAGCTATGTAGCGAAGGTGGTTTCAATTGGCCTAATGGGCAGAGTGTTCGCCAACTGCCAGGAAGACCAGCTATGTAGCGGAGGTAGTTTCAATTGGCCTAATGGGCAGAGTATTCACTAACGGCCAGGAAGACCAGCTATGTAGCGGAGGTAAGTTCAGTTGTTCTTATGGGTAGAGTGTTCGCCAACTGCCAGGAAGACCAGCTATGTAGCGAATGTGGTTTCAATTGGCCTATGGGCAGAGTGTTCGCCAACGACAGGAAGACCAGCTATGTAGCGAATGTGGTTTCAAATGGCTTAATGGGTAGAGTGTTCACCAATGGCCAGGAAGACCAGCTATATAGCGAATGTGGTTTCAATTGGCCTAATGGACAGAGTGTTCGCCAACGGCCAGGAAGACCAGCTATGTAGCGGAGGTGGTTTCAATTGGCCTAATGGGTAGAGTGTTCGCCAACGGCCAGGAAGACCAGCTATGTAGCGAATGTGGTTTCAATTGGCCTAATGGGCAGAGTGTTCGCCAACGGCCAGGAAGACCAGCTATGTAGCGAATGTGGTTTCAATTGGCATAATGGGCAGAGTGTTCGCCAACGGCCAGGAAGACCAGCTATATAGCGAATGTGGTTTCAATTGGCTTAATGGGTAGAGTGTTAACCAACAGCCAGGAAGACCAGCTATATGGCGAATGTGGTTTCAATTGGCTTAATGGGTAGAGTGTTCACTAACGGCCAAGAAGACCAGCTATATAGCGAATGTGGTTTCAACTGGGCTAATGGGCAGAGTGTTCGCCAAATGCCAGGAAGACCAGCTATATAGCGAATGTGGTTTCAATTGGCTTAATGGGTAGAGTGTTCACCAACGGCCAGGAAGACCAGCTATGTAGCGAAGGTAGTTTCAACTGGCCTAATGGGCAGAGTGTTCGCCAACTGCCAGGAAGACCAGCTATGTAGCGAATGTGGCTTCAATTGGCCTCATGGGCAGATTGTTCGCCAACGGCCAGGAAGACCAGCTATATAGCGAATGTGGTTTCAATTGGCCTAATGGTTAGAGTGTTCGCCAACGGCCAGGAAGACCATCTATGTAGTGGAGGTGGTTTCAATTGGCCTAATGGGTAGAGTGTTCGCCAACGGCCAGGAAGACCGGCTATGTAGCGAATGTGGTTTCAATCGGCCTAATGGGCAGAGTGTTCGCCAACTGCCAGGAAGAACCGCTATATAGCGAATGTGGTTTCAATTGGCCTAATGGGTAGAGTGTTCGCCAACGGCCAAGAAGACCAGCTATGCAGCGGAGGTGGTTTCAATTGGCCTAATGGGTAGAGTGTTCGCCAACGGCCAGGAAGACCCGCTATATAGCGAATGTGGTTTCAATTGGCCTAATGGGCAGAGTGTTCGCCAACGGCCAGGAAGACCAGCTATGTAGCGAATGTGGTTTCAATTGGCCTAATGGGCAGTGTGTCCGCCAACGGCCAAGAAGACCAGCTATGTAGTGGAGGTGGTTTCAATTGGCCTAATGGGTAGAGTGTTCGCCAACGGCCAGGAAGACCAGCTATGTAGCGAATGAGGTTTCAACTGGCCTAATGGGCAGAGTGTTCGCCAACGGCCAAAAAGACCAGCTATGTAGCGGAGGTGGTTTCAATTGGCCTAATGGGCAGAGTGTTCGCCAACGGAATGGAAGACCAGCTATGTAGCGGAGGTAGTTTTAATTGGTCTAATGGGCAGTGTGTTCGCCAACGGCCAGGAAGACCAGCTATGTAGCGGAGGTGGTTTCAGTTGATCTAATGGGTAGAGTTTTCGCCGACTTCCGGGAAGACGAGGGTTCAATCCCATGTTGAGTCTTACCAAATACTTAAAAAATGGCACTTCGGTGTAGTAGCCATTGAAAAGGGAGCCTTCAGGTCGCCCTCGTCTACGGTCACCAACTTCACTTACTTTTTTATGCTACAAGCAGTTAAAAAAACACACAAAAGAACGGTATTATTTGGAATGTACAAAGTGTTTCAGAAAGATTGAAAAAATTTCGTAATCTAATAATTTGACCAATTCTTGCTCACATGAGGTGGTGTCCACATGCTGTTGTAGTTAATGTGCTGGACTGCCACATAGTTGTAAACGAGTTCGAACTCCATTCACGCTATTACGTTCACTTTCTGATTAATACTCTTGGGGAAAGCATGAGTCCTCTTATCCCCCTATCTATGGGTTAAATAGTAGTAATTTATGAAGCTTTTTGCAACGATGTGGCACAAGGCCGAATGAATGGGGCACTCAATGAGACTCGAACTCTCTAATGAAGGTTTGCTAGTCAAATTTTTAAACCATTACACCACCTGAGGAGCCTAATTGGTTAAATAGTACCACGGCTGTCCTTCCACTTTATACATATATATATATATATGTCAGGGGCGGGGATGGGACTAGTGCTACTCGTGCCTGGCACGACCAATAACTCGGTCAATGTTATTCAAAATGGATTAAAAATCATCCATTAATTTCAAGCAAACATACTTAGTCTGACCTCAATTAAATTACGTATCTATTCAAGTTTCGATAACTAAGTAGCTAAAAGTTCATGAATATATCTGGGAATAATACAACGATGCTTTTTTGAACGGATGGTCTTTGTCCGGCCACCGTCAGATCCATTGAAAATCCCATAAAATCGGCTATAATGTTGAACACGCGTAATCCGTGCCAAGCACAAGACCCTTATAATAACAGTAATGTTAGAGAAATTTCGCTTTTGGCTGTAGCCAATAGCAAAAGCAAGTCAAAATACCGTGCTTAAAAAAATTAGCACAATGTGACTGCTGACGCCTGTCTTGGGAAGAGGGAGAGGGACCGAGAGAGAGAAAGAGAGAGAGAGGGGATAGCAGATTATAGCCGTCGCCGACGTCATCATAATCGCTATGGTAAATGTTGGTTAAACGGCGTGTTTTAATTCGTTTTTTCACTAACAGATCTCTATTTCCTTAATGAATGTTGCATATATTACATTCTGTAACTAAAATTTGTTTATTTGAATACATTTTCAACAAATAATCTTTATTTTAAGCGAAATTGAAACTACTAGCTGTGTCTGTGTATGTCGTAGACACATACGTACGCATAAACACATGAAGAACAAATTAAAAAATTATCTTATCTACTGTATTAACAAGACTACAAATTATATAGTATCTTGATTATTTACAAAAAACCACCATGCAAGGTACGTTAGTCAATCTGTGCTATACAATGGAGAATCACGCAATAGCAACTATGATGACTTACTTTGGGTCCACGGACCACGGGTTGGGAACTGAAGTTGACAGAGGGCGGTGGGGCACGAGTAGCAAAAATAGGCTAGAGTCGCCACTGATATATATATATACGAAAAATGGTGTGAATGATTGAATAAAACATTGATCGATAAATTAATGAATTCTTATTTCTTTTAGTTGAATGAAAGGTTTGCTGAAAAACAGAAGTCATGCAAACTTTTCTTGTAAAAAAAGATAATATTAGACATCGCAAATATTTTAAAGAGAGAAAATAAAGATCTGTGCATGAAAGCCTAAATCAAAGTCAATATGTACATTTTTTCTTTTTTAAGTAGAGGAATTATAGTGTGAATTGAATTACCATGACCAGAAAATCCGACGAACTTTCACGCACGACATACTGAAACACTGTCCAGTGTTTCCGTATGTCATGCGCAAGTGTTTGCCGGACTTTCTGGTCATGGTAATTCTAAGTCAGCATGTTTTGTGTGTGCAAAAAATCTGTTTTTTAATGTGACACCATATAAAGTAAAGTTGGCGACCTTAGTCGAGGGTGACCCAAAGGCTCCCTTTTCAATAGTTTCTACACCAAGACGTAGAGAAAGGCGCTACTCCATTCCCTGAATTGTTCCTCTTTACCATTAATCCTTACCTTATAATGCTCAGTGCTAAGCAAGGCAGCATCAAGTACCATTTTTTAAGTCTCTAGTATGTCTCGACCTGGGATTGAACCCCAGTTTTCCAGACCATTAGCAAACACTCTACTCATTAGGCCAATGGACCTTGTAGCGGGAAGATATATTTATGAGTTAGCATATCCATGGCTGCAACTGAAAACATTTTATCAGCAAGTGAAGGCTTTAATAGCAAAATTAGTAAAATCAACATACAGAAAACATATTCATTCAATTTAAGATGATTTAGTGATGTTGAAATTAAATGCTTACTTAAAGAAAAAGAATGTTAGATTTTCATTCGAAATAAATCAAAAATTGAGTAGATACGGAACAATTCCTTTTCTAACGAAAATATTTCTTTCTTCGCTATTTATAAAGTTGAGGTAGGCTCGAAATGAGACAAAATATTGATGATTAAGCGATGATTATAATTGGTTAAAAATGTATTTTTAACAATGTTGGAGGGAAAAGATTTCTTAAATTATTTTGTTTTTTTATCTTTAACATTTTCGCGGCAGGTCAAATATTGTCGTCTGCGAATTCTTAAAAGAAATTTTAAAAATAGCACGTACACGCTGATTGGCCACAATATGCAAAAATACAGATAGCCTTTTCGAGGTTATTTTTTGCACAAAAATTAACACTTCTTTTTTAGGATAGAAATCAGTTGATATCTCGTATATATATATGTATATATGTGTGTGTGTGTGTTGAAAATATAGATTAGTAGTGAATCCGACACTATGATAGAAATATGTGGAAAGTTTTATAAATCAAACACTTAACTCAATTTTAGATGTGTGATATTTCGTTCGGCTTTATTTCATCTCGAACTTCTTCAGACAGAGACTGTCTCTGTCTGAAGAAGTTCTAGATGAAATAAAGCCGAATGAAATATCACACATCTAAATTTGGGTTAAGTATTTGATTTATCCAACTTACCACATATTTCTATCATATATATATATATATATATATATATATATATATATATATATAAACTTTCTTTCGATAAATCTACTGTATATACGTACATATAAATCGTTATTATGTATAAGTAGGTTCTTGGCTTATGTTAACAAAATGGTTAACTCATAGAATTAAACTTTAAACCCATATCTTCCTGTCTCCTTATGTTTCAATTTCAACCTTATAAAATCATTAATCGTGTAATATTTTTTGGCTTAACATTTGGCCTGCAAAATCCAACCCATTCAAGAGTATATATTGTTGTATACTCATCTACATACATATGCTTATATACACATATACATATATATGCTGGATACATACTGACGCAATAAATAAGGAAACTATTTGTCAATGCCTCCCACCAGACAGGACTTGACACAAGGTCAAAAGCCCGAAGGCCGATTAAAGTGGGGATAAGTGGGGAGGGAAGGTCGGGAACGAGTCGTGACTCGGACCCTGCTGGTCTGTGCTGCTCATCGGCTCACTTGGTGCAATGTGAGCCTGATGAGGCAAGCAGTTTCACGAACCCAAATGTGGGTCCGGGCACGTATGCCGGGTTATGGCTTGAACAAGACACCAAGGTCTAGAGCCATTCAAAGGTTTCTGAGAGCGTCGGAGGACCCCTTTAACAATATTTTACCTCTCACTTTATTGCAAGGGTTCGAAAGGGTTGTTCAAGGTTTGCATGTGTCTGGGTGCTGGAGACCGAACATAAACTGTAATATCTTGACCCCACTGTTATGACCGTCATGTTGTGTCTTTCTTGTTCTCTAGGGCTGCCCAACCGGGGGCCTAGGGGCTCACTCTGCCGGATGTTGGCTTTCTTCATTGCATCTTATCAGCATCTTCTCGGGACCCCAAACTCCATCGGGGTTTCCGAGGGCCCCCTCGGTCGGGTGGGGCTTTCCCTACCACATCTGGTCTCTAACTGTCTGGAATTCTACTGGCAACTGCTTCTTGGACTCGAACTCAACTGAGTTAAATAATAATTCAACGCCCACACGATCGCCCACTGGATCTTTGAAATCGAATTTTAATCGTCATCAAGCGGAAATAACTGTCATGCAGTTCACAGGTCACTCTCTTCCGGTGCATCACTGTAGTGGCACCGTGGGACCTTCACCTGAATCCTTAAGCCTTAATCCGCCCACGCGATCTCTTTCGATTACTGGCCATTGGAATGTGTCACTTCCTTCCGGTGCATCCCCTTGGAATAGCATTTTTGGGCCGGGTCGAAGGTCAAAACATAACAATATTATCTCGATCTGTACCAGTCTATCGATTTGCCTACACACACACACACACTTATGTTCGGGCACTTTTTTAAAAATATTTTGTTGGTCATTTGATGGACCTCTCGGTTTCAAGGTCACCCTACAGAAGCAACCGTCTTTGGTTTACAAGGCGTCTTCTACTGGCTATTTCGGGCTAGTTTGATATTTTACCGTCAGATAATACTATTGTTTTCTCAGTTACTTTTTGTGGCAGGGGCATATCATATAAACTGTTGATAATCTTTAAAACCCACCAGTCCATTTCCCTCTACCCTCTATTCAATGATCCATGAACGTTACCCAGGTTTCAGTATCTTTTGTTCTGGCCATCCAAATTTCATCATCTGCTTTCTCATTCGGTTGAAAACATTGTGCAATATTGTCACTAAAAGGTTAGAAAGATAGAATAGAGGTATGCTGGTAATCGATACTGTAAGATAACCCTGCTGATCTATGTATCTATCTATCTGACATATATTTATAATTGAATCTACCACCATTGTTCCATTTCCATGTTGATCATAGCTTCATGATCATAGCTTGATCATAGTTGATCATAGCTTCATGTTGATCATGTTGATCATAGCTTCATGTTGATCATAGCTTCCATGTTGATCATAGCTTCATGATCATAGCTTCATTGTTCCATTTCCATGTTGATCATAGTCTTCAGTTGAACAAATAGATAATCAAAATAAGATGCAATGAGAATAGCACAATTCTATCGATTTATCTATCTGGAGGTGCCCGTGGTATAATGGTTATCGTCGTAGGAAATGGACACGGCGACACGAGTTCAAATCCTGAACGAGACTGATGGCATTTCACATAGCATTAATACACTTGGGAAAGGTATGAATCCAATAATTCTCTCTCTAGCTATGGGTAAAATAGTAGGGCAGACTAGGTTATTCAGCCTTGGCGAGGCAACTAGTCTAGGAGGAGGAAAACTCTGAATTTAAACCTGTTAAACTCCGCTTAAAAATTGACCTTGGGTCATATCCTGCCCGAGCGGAGGGGTTGGTAAATATGGCATCTATCTATCTATCTATCTATGTCTATAAGAGTTGTTAGTTGTCTGAAGTTCTAAGACAAAGCTTGATGATTTTTTTTCAAAAATTCCCTCCGACCTGTCCAGTAGGACACATGGCGTAACGGTTATAGGCGTTGGTTTCCTAAGCTTCTAAGTGACAATCATCTGGCGTTTACAGGTTCAATCCTGACTGCAAGCGACTAACAATACAGAAATACTTAACACTTGTACCTGGTTATGCTTAAAGGAATCAGAGCAAGCGACCACGTGGATAAAATAAAAGGCATGGTTCGAAGTTCCATGTTGGCTCCCGTGTTCGACAAGAAACACCTGAAGGAGGCCGGAGGACATATCAGCCGAAACGTTGTGAATATAACAATGAGGACATAGTCCGAAAACCCTAAATGATAAAAATCTATAAGAGTTGTATAAAAAAAATTATCGAGACTGCTGTTGTATTAACCTAGACAGAAATGAACAACGAATGAGACTTTTTAAAAAAATTGTTCCTCTCTTATTCTGGCAAATGTTCTTTTGAAAATGAAATTTCACTATGATATGATGTCAAGCAGTGCTATCGTACTTTTTTAAAAAGTCCTCCGTGTCCTCAAATCTTACCGTTGAGATTGATTTTCAGTTTAGGAAATTCAAAAATGCCGCACAAAACTTAGTCTGATAAGTATAGAGGTTACTACGCTTGCACAATTCTCTGTTTTATCAAGGACCGATCGATCGAGAATAGCTTTCATGTCGACTAAACAATTTGAAATTTTTCAGTTTTAACTAGACAACACCACTCAATATTATCAGTATATAATGTGTGATCACGTCTTTACTTTGAACTTTAACCTTTAATCCCTTGATGCTTAGATCACATCTATCAATCTCACTCTGATCCTATCGATCTATCAAAAACAGTCTGATCCTATCGATCTATCAATCTCAGTCTGATCCTATCGAATTATCAACCTCCGCCTGATACTATCGATCTATCAATAAAATTCTGATCCTATCGATCTATCAATCTCACTCAGATCCTATCGATCTATCAACCTCAGTGTGATCCTATCGATCTATCAATCAAATTCTGATCCTATCGATCTATCAATCTCCGTCTGATCCTATCGATCTGTCAACCTCAGTCTGATCCTATCAATCTATCAATCTCACTCAGATTCTATCGATCTATCAACCTCAGTCTGATCCTATCGATCTATCAACCTCCGTCTGATCCTATCGATCTGTCAACCTCCGTCTGATCCTATCGATCTATCAACCTCAGCCTGATCCTATCGATCTATCAATCTCACTCAGATCCTATCGATCTATCAACCTCAGTCTGATCCTATCGATCTGTCAACCTCAGCCTGATCCTATCGATCTATCAATCTCACTCAGATCCTATCGATCTGTCAACCTCCATCTGATCCTATCGATCTATCAACCTCAGTCTGTTCATGTCTATTTCAGAGCCATTATTATTTACATATCTTATATACTGAAGAAAGCAAAAGGTAGATTATATATGCTTATAAAATCACAGTACTCATAGTACTAAATGTAAGTTATACAATATGGCGTACCAAGAATTATAAAAAAATCGTCAAAACACCGTTTGTCATTTAAGTGATGATGAGAGCCGGTCAAGCGAATAGACGCAACTCAGGGTTCGCTCTTCTGAGAACCCTCATGAAAGAAGCTCTGGTTTTTCTAAATGGTTCCCTTTTCTCGCTGAAGAGAGCTATGAGGAAAACTGTTGAGAAGGGTGCGTAAAGAAGAGTCTCAAAGATCGAGAAGAATTACGAATCTCCGCTCGAATAGTCAGTGTCCGATATCCGTTTCCACATATTTCATGGCTTCAGTAACTGAACGAAGTAAAAAGAATAAACAACGGAAAGTCCTGTATTTGAGGCTGGTTTTGTTTTTGTGGTTTTCTTCACCCACAAGACGACTAGATTATCATCACCATCTTCATCGGTGACAACGTAACAATGGTAAAAAGAAAAAAAAACCAGCAAAACAACCAACAAAAAACAATCCCCTCAAAAAAACCTGCAAACAAACAGAAAAAGAAGAAATTGCTGTTTATTTTTTCATTTGCCTTCCAGCCATCACTGACATGTTTTCCTTGTTTATAACTAAATCACTAATGTGTATTTAATTTTACTGACGCAGAAATTGCTGGCGGTGATTCCAAGCCAGAGTCAGCAGGTTAAAAACTAAAGAGACTTACACTCCAATAATCAGCCCTGGGGGTGGAGGAGTCTTTTAAGCTATTGTGTGTTCAACACTAAGTGGTGGGACTGTCTTATTAGACAACACCTGACGCTAAACTAAGCAAGATGTCAACAGCAGCATCCTAACTCATTGCGTTCTCTCTGGGGTAAACGAAGAAGAAGTTTCTATACATGTCTCCGGCCCAGAATTCAATGCGGCAGACAACAGGAAAACATTAAGGCTCTGGGCAGCTTTTCTATTGAGAGAGAGAGAGAGAGAGAGAGAGAGGTGACCAGTCAACGAGCTTCCGGCCTGTCAGTGTCATCTGTTCGTGGCAACTGGAGATTTACAACGAGTTATTGTCACTGATATATTGTAAACAAAGCAACAAACAATAAGAAATAAAAAAGACAGGGTAAATAGAAGAAAAGAGAGAATGTTACAACCATACAACCATATATACATACGTACATACATAGAGTATCACCCATAGATAAGTAAACCCCAAAAACATTTTAAAAATATTATGTTTCTTAAGATTTTTATAATTTCCAGCGGAACATTATTTATTCTAAACATATATTATTAGGTATTATTTATTACCGAACTCTAAAACATTGAAACACTGCAACCCAAAATATGAATATATTATCATCCTAAAATAAGTACAACTCTTATATATATATATATATATATATATATATATATATATATATATATATATAATCAATCCAGTAAATCCGGAATAAGGAAGAATTCCAAACAGGACAAATAAAAAATATTCAAAAATAGAAAATTAAATTTAAATATTCCTGGTAAAGAGCTCAATGTAAATAAAATCCACAGAGCAAATAATTTTTTCCTGCAAAAAAAATGATGAATTCTGGTTAATTTTTTTTAGAGCATTGATTTATATCACTGCTTTGAACAGGATGGAAATAAATTTATTATCCTAATGTGACTGATTGTTAGTTTTTCTTTTTTGTAAAAAAAAATATACATATATATATATGGAGTCTTATTTTTGGTTAATGAAGTGTTGCGAATTTATTCCTATTTGTAATTTATTTAATCTGATTTTATACTCATGAACTCAGATGGACACACACACACACACACACACACTTACTTACACGTACCTATCTATTTTAAGAATCACGCATGAATATATATAGAATATATAGTAGAATAGTAGGATGCATTTTTCCCCCAAGGTTTGATTTGGTTTTATGGCATATCAACCTTTATAGGTTATTTAATGCCAAATCCATTTTTATATTTATAAACAATTTTATTTCAAATAATTCAGTTTAGCATAAGTACACTTTTTAAATATCAGAAAGAATACTATTTCAAACATTGCCCTGTCGGCTTGGGCTGTAGAATACAACGACTGTCCTGGATATGACACTAAACAGTCTGATGGTGAGGTCCTAGTAATGCTGGCGCTTTGGGGAATACGGAGCACCCCTTCATTGCCATTGCTCCTAGGTTCACTCTGGCCCGGCGTGGTAGCACCTGATAGGGCCCTATCTATGGGTTAAATAGAACTAACGGCATACTTATGTTAAACTGAATTGTTTGATAGAACTGAATAGCTTGAAGTAGAAATGTTTTTGACAATTGAACTGCGTGCTTATGCTTAACTGAATTATTTGAAATAGAACCATTTTTTGACTTTGAAACTGTATTGACACTAAATTGAATTGTTTAACATAAAACTGTTTTGACATGTAGCTGTGTGTAAACAAAATCTGTACTTATACTAAACTGAATTAGCTGAATGAGAATTGCTTGACTAAACTGAATAGCTCGAAATAGAAATGCTTTTTACAATTAAACTGTACTTACATTTAAACTTCGTGTTTATGCTAAACTGAATTGTTTGAAAGTGAACTGTTTTTGACATTGAAACTGTATTTACACAAAACTGAATTGTTATATTTAATTGCTTGAATAGTTTGAAATTGAAATGTTTTTGACAATTAAACTGTGTACTCATGCCAAACTGAATTGTTTTGAATAGAACTGATTATTTACATAAAAATGGATTTGGTGTTAAATAACCTATAAAGGTTTATATGCCATAAAAACCAACAAACCAAACCAAACTCTATTTCAAATAATTCAGCTTAGCATAAATACAGTTTTTGTTCACACTCAGTTAAATATAAAAACAGTTCTATTTCTAACAGTTCAATTTAGCATAAGTACACAGTTTAGTTCTATTTAACCCATACATAGGACCCTATAAGGTGCTGCCACTCCGGGCCAGAGTTGATCTGAGAGCAATGGCAATGGAGGGGTACTCTGCATTCCCCAAAGCTCCAGCATTACTGGAACCTCACCATCAGATTGTTTAGTGTCATATCGACTCGTTGAGGGGTCTTACCCTCTGTGGAGGTACAGTCGTTCCAATGATGCTGGAGCTTTGGGGAATGCGGAGCACCCCTTCATCGCTATTGCTCCCAGGTCCACTCTGGCCTGGAATGGTAGCACCTGATAGGGTCCTATCTATGGGTTAAATAGAACTGTATACTTATGCAGAACTGAATTGCTTGAATTAGAACTGTTTGACTAAACTAAATAGCTTAAAATAGAAATGTTTTTGACAAACTGTACATACATTTAACCTGCGTGTTTATGCTAAAGTGAATTGTTTAAAATTAAACTGTTTTTGACATTTAAACTGTACTTACAAAACTGAATTGTTTAATATAGAACTGTTTTGACATTTAACTGTGTGTAAACAAAGTCTTTACTTATACTAAATTGAATTATCGGAATTAGAAGTGTTTGAAAAAGCTGAATTGTTTGAAATATAACTATGTGCATAAAAATAGATTTAGCGTTAAATAACCTACAAAGGTTGATATGCTATAAAACCCAACCAACCACCAACCAACAAACCAACCAACCAACTACCACTGCTAGTCAGAGTGTACTTGAGAGTAATGGAATACTCTACACTCTTCTGGGCTCCAGAACTGGATCCTGAGCCTCAGATGCAGTTTAGTGTCATTCCTAGGACACTTCTTTTTCTTTTCTTTTTTTTTTCTTTCTGGTGCGGGTTTTCCCACCCCTCTGTAGGGGATACACAGTATATTCTAAACCCTGTCGACACGGCTTAAACAAAGAAACAAGCAGTGTATGGCATGAGTGTGTTAATAGTCTTTTTTTTCTTCTCTAAAGGTTTAGTGTTCTTTTCTATTTTTCTTTTATTTGATAACTTATGCACTTGGAATGAATTAAACACATTTCTCGTGAAACCCTTGGGAGGAAAAAAAGGTTTTTTATTTTCATGTTTGGCCACTGACCGAATTTTCACTTAATCAAACAAGCATAAAACAGTCACAAGAAAAGAAAAAAGCATCAAACAAAAGAAATTTTTCGTGCCATCACGTTTCTTAGTGTTTAGAACCTGCTGTGTAATGGCCGATGTCTTCATAGCCCTCGTCTAAACCTGACTGGGGTCCGTCTGTCCGTTTTGCTGATTTGACTGCACATTGGACGACCTTTCAAGGACCCCGTCGGCGAAAGAAAATCATGATAAATTAAAATTGAAACCCAAGACGTACTATTCAGTAATAAAGAAAAAAATAATCATAATGAGAACTTGAGAAAGATAAGCATTCTTATTTAATTATTTTTTACAGTTTTATTTTCCTTTTTGGTTTGGTTTCTTTTGTTTAATGACATATCAACCAGTGTAGGTTATTTAATGCCAAAGCCATCTCTCCAGAAGAACGGTAGAGATACTATTTAACCAATAGCTGGGATGATAAGTGGGCTTATACCTTTTCCAAGGATATTTGTTAGAAAGTGAACGTAATTGTGCGACTGGAGTTCAAATTGGTATACTACGATTCCACAGTCTATCGATTCAACCTTTAAAACACGAGGACACCCACTTTCCTTTTTGCTTTTTATTATAGCTTCTTACGGGGTTTTCACACTAGCGTTAGTTGATGATCTTTCACTTTCACCGAAGTGTGAGTGACAGCAAGTCTCCTTAAATCTAATGTAGTAGTTTGGATGGTCTCAGATCATCCTCCAATTTCCGGCTTTTCCAGTACCCGTCCCTAGTCTTGGGAGATCCTTCCAAGTGCACCAATTATAATTGGTATTACTATCAACTTCATCTTTCATAACTTTTTTAGTTATGTGGCAAAGTCTTAGTACTTGTCTCTCTTCTTCTTCTTCTTCTTCTTCTTCTTCTTCTTCTTATTATTATTATTATTATTATTATTATTATTATTTACTCCTTGAGAGTTTTTCACATCAACGTTGGCTGATGGTCTTCCACTGAAGTTTGAGTGACAGCAAGTCTCTTCAAGGTCTCCAGGACTCTTCTCAGTATTCTGGCCGTTCTCAATAATGCTGTAGTTTGGATGGTCTTCACCCGTCCTCCAACCTCCAAGTCCTCCAGTCCCTATAATAATCCTTTGGTGACTGTACCAAAAATACCAATCACTATTGGTATAATTGTCACCTTCGTGTTCCATAGTTTTTCAATTCCCAAGCAAAGTCGAGCTACTTATTTTCACTACTTTCAGTTTTATTCTGCGGTCTGCTGAGACAGCAAATTCGACAATTTTGCAAGTTCCCTTTTTTTTGTTGATTATTATAAGGTCTGGTCTTCTGGCCGAGATTAGGTGATTCGTTTGTATGTCTAAGTCCCAAAGGAGTTTATGTGTGTCATTCTCTAGGACAGATGCTTGGTTGTACATATACCATTTGTTCGAATGGTCAAATTTAAATTTCTTGCACGTCTCCCAGTGGATCTCCTTGCCCACCCAGTCTTGTCTAGTCTTAAACTCTTTCTATGCTAATTTGCTGCATTGGCTTATTATGTGATTGATCGTTTCATCTCTATCACCACATAACCAACATTTGTTATTTTGTAGCGTCTTATCTATTCTCGCTTTGATTTGATTGGTTCTTATGGCGTTGTTTTGCGCTGTTATTAAGAGATTCTGTTTCTCTTTTTCGCACCAGCGTCAGCCGACGGTTTCTAACGGGAGTTTGAGTGACAGCAAGTCCCCTCAAGTCTCTAGGACTCTTCTTAGTATTGTATCCGATCTTAATAAGGCTGTAGTTTTGATGTTCTATACTCGTCCTCTTATTTACCAGGTCCCCAGTCCCTATATAAATCCTTTAGTGACTCTAAGAAGAGATTATGATTATTTTATGAGATACTCAACGCGAAGTTCTGATTAAACAGCAACTGACCATCAAGAATATAAAGAAAAAAAACCGAAAGAAGAGGAAATCAAAATTAACATAAAAGAAAGAAAGAAAGAAAGAAAGAAGAAGAAGAAGAAGAAGAAGAAGAAGAAGAAGAAGAAGAAGAAGAAGAAGAAGAAGAAGAAATAATGGAGTGGAGAAAGA
The DNA here is from genome assembly GCA_963585895.1 of Sepioteuthis lessoniana. NCBI lineage: Eukaryota > Metazoa > Mollusca > Cephalopoda > Myopsida > Loliginidae > Sepioteuthis > Sepioteuthis lessoniana. The sequence goes on along the minus strand of CAUZXS010001656.1, from coordinate 3,407 downwards.
AAAAGTTAAGAAGAGATGGAGGTAGAAAGAAACGTAGTGAAGAAAGTGAACAAGAAAAGCACGAAAAAGGAATGGACAAAGGAGGGAAAGGGTAAGAATCGAAAGGGGAAAAGAATGAAGGAAAAAGAGGATTAAATGAGAGAAAGAGATATAGAAAGGAGAAAAAAGAAGAAGAAAGAGGGAAAGAGAGAAAGAAAGGCAGGAAAGAGCGATAGAAAGGAGAGAAAGAGGGAAAGGAAGGAGTGAGAAAATATTACCTAAGGGTTTATGAAGAGAGTAAAAGAGAGAGAAAGAAAGAGAGAAGAGTTGAAATGAAGAAGGGAAAGAGTGAAAGAAAACCCAGAAGGGATTAATGAGACGAAGAAAGATGAAAGAAAATAGACATGGATTATAAAAGGTTTTACGAAGAAAAAAACTGCGATAGAAAGAAAGAGAGGAAATACGTAAAGAAGAAAGAAAAGTGTAAAAGAGGAGAAAAAAAGATAAATGAAAAAGAAAAATGAAAAATTCAACGGAAATGGTGTAAATATGTGGAATGAAAGAAGGAATGAAGAGCAGAAAAAAAAAGGAAGAACTAAATTTAAAAAAAAAAGAGAAAAAAGAGAAGAAATAAGAGAATGGATATAACGTGAGAATAGAAGAATGAAAAGAAGGAATCAAGAAAGAAAGAAAAAACAACCAAAAACAAGGAAAATAAGAATGAGATAAAATAAATAGAAGGAACGAAAAAAAAAAGAAAAGAAAAAGAAAGTTGCTGAATGAAAGATAAAAATCGAGAGGGTTGGAGAAAGAATGAAAGAGACGAACGTAAAAAAGAAGGATATGTGGAGAAAAAAAAAATAGAAAATATAGAAAATGTGAGAAAAGAAGGAAAAAGGGAAATACAGAGAATTAAAGTAAACGAAGAAATTGTGTGACAAAGGAAGAAAAGAAAAAGTAAAGAATGAGAAAATGAATGAACTTAGAAAGAAGAAGTAGACTAAAGAAAAAAGTGGTATGATTGAATTAAAGCAAATAAAGATAAAGAAATGAAGAGAACGAGAGAAAGAAACAAGATATTTAGAAAGAAAGAAAGAATGAAAGAAAGAAAGAAAGAAAGAAAGAAAGAAAGAAAGAAAATTGACGTTGAGAAAGAAAGAAAGAAAGAAAGAAAGATGAACAAAGAAAAAAAGAAAGAAAGAAAGAAAGAAAGAAAGATGAACAAAGAAAGAAAGAAAGAAAGAAAGAAAGAAAGAAAAAAATTGGCTTCGAGAAAGAAAGAAAGAATAGGATGAAGAAAGAAAGAAAGAAAGAAAGAAAGAAAGAAAATTGGAATCGAGAAAGAAAGAATAGAATGACCCCTCCAAAAAAAAAAGAAAGAAAGAAGTAAAAAAGAAGAAACAAAAGAAATAGGGAGTAAAAAAAATTGAAGGGGGAAAAAAGGAAGAAAGAAAGAAAAATGGCAGTGAAAAAAGAAAGAAGGAAGGAAAATTGGAAAGAAATGGGGAGAGAAAAATGTACGCAAAGAAAGAAAGAAAGAAATTTTGAAAAAATAAAATGGACGTGAAAAAGAAAGAAAGAAAGAAAGAAAGAAAGAAAGAAAGTGATATGGTGAGAGAAAAATCTACAGAAAGATCGAAAGAAGTAATGAACACAATACGAAAAAAGAACAATGGAAATAAAAAAAAAGAGAGAAAGGAAACCAGAAAAGAGAAATTAACGTTAAGAAAGAAAGAAAGAAAGAAAGAAAGAAAGAAAGAAAGAAAGAAAGAAAGTGATATGGTGAGAGAAAAATATACAGAAAGATCGAAAGAAGTAATGAAAGAAATGTGAAAAAAGAACAATGGAAATAAAAAAAAAGAGAGAACGGAAACTAGAAAAGAGAAATTAACGTTAAGAAAGAAAGAAAGAAAGAAAGAAAGAAAGAGTGATGTGGACAAAGAAAGAATTACATATATGGAAAAAAAATCAGTTTTGAGGATAGGGGAAAAATGAGAAAAAATTAAAACTTGACGACAACAACAACAACAACAAAAACAACAAATCAAAACAAAAACGAAAAAACAGCAAAACAATAAAAAAAAACAAAAAAAAAAAAAACTCATTAGTTGTGACAGACAAAAACGAATATGATACACACCCTTCTCTTATCTCCCGCTCTATCTTCACAGGTTCAAAAAACAAAACAAAATCAAAATTACTATATGATAACCCCCACTGGCTCAAACCATGCATATCAGTTACCCACATACGCGGTTGAGTGAACTTAAGAGCAACTTATTTATTATAGTATTATCTGTAAATCGAGGCCAAATCGTTGTGAGCAGTTATGATTGATCAGGGAAGGTCTTATCAGGGACAAAAAAAAGATGAACTAGTTGACAGGAAACAGTGGGTGTGAAACTGTGACCCCAGGAACGGCTTGGTGCCCCCCAGGCTGACTACACCGAGACAAACAATAGCGGTTAGACAGATTGTTTGGAGAGTGGGAAGGATGGAGGATTGGGTAATGTCATTTAAGATTCTCAGCCAACAATGAGGGGTGTATCACGAAACACGTTGTGCAATTGGGCATAAACAGACATTTCGGACACCCACCAATCCCATATATATATATATATATATAAATATATATATATATATATATATATATATATATATATATATATATATATATATATACTCACACACATATATATATGTACGTAATATATGTACACACAAATATATATATATATATATATATATATATATATATATATATATATATATATACACATATATATATAATGTTTGCGTGTGTACCTAACAAACACACACACACACACACAAATATATATATATATATATATATATATATATATATATATATATATATATATATATATATATATATATATTTATTTTAAGCTTAGATCAGTAATGGCTCGAGGCTAGATGTATGCGGTTCCGAGTGAGAATTGAAACCATCAACAATGCTCGGCTAATCTAGCTTGTAAACCATTAAACCACATGAGGTGCCCGAATATATATATATATATATATATATATATATATATATATATATATATATATATATATATATATATATATATATATATATATATATATATATAAACAAAACCCAGTCACTTTGGGATTATGAATTTCTTTCCATCCTGCTATGAGTATTGATATGAATCAATAACTACAAATTTAACAGGACTTTTTCAGGTACTAATGAAATATTTGAATATTCGAAGTTTGAATAATTTAATTGTGCTGACAGAATTATTACCGACTCCAGATTGACTGGGCTTAAGAATATATATATATATATATATATATATATACTTTTTTAAAGCGGAGTTTATCAGGTTTAAATTCTGAGTGTTTGTACTCCTAGACTGATTGCCATACCAAAGTTAAAGAGCTTAGTCTGCCCTACT
>CAUZXS010001655.1:0-93834 GCA_963585895.1 Sepioteuthis lessoniana | reverse complement strand
ATTTTTATATAGTTGACATCAGGATTTTTATCTATGTATTTTGTTAGGATGCTGGTGGGGCATCCATACAGTTGTTCAGACATAGCCCCAGCTACAGATGAGAAAAAACTCGCCTTTTATTTAATCAGAGAGAGAGAGAGAGAGAGAGAAAGAGAGCAAGTTTCCATATAATCGATAACTTGTCAATAGCAGCCCACGCCTTCGCTAAGTGTATGTTGTTATCGTTTTCAGTAGATGAAATATTGCTGCCGTGGTACGCTAACTGGTGTACTCGTTTTAGAGGCTTGCCATTTAAATTGGAGATGGCTCATTATTGTCTGGAATACATTTACCCAGTTTTATTTGTGTTCACATAGAGAACAATGCCTATTGCTTCTTGTTCCAGGTTATGCTGCAAATATGCAGCCTGATGTAGACATATATGTGAGATGTGCCAGATCATCCGCGTCGTCTGCATCTGTCATTTTTTCTGCGGGTCATCATCTGCTTTTTAATTCTTTTTTACGAGAACCCATTCTCTTTTTATTTAATCTATTGAGGATTGCAGTTCGTAATCTAGGCGGATTATAAACATATGCTGTGTTAATCTATCACCTTGTAACACTCGGAGAAAATGTCGAAGACGTTGGTGTCACGAACTGATAAACTGATTCCTTTTTGTGTGAAACTATGTAATTACGTTAAAAAAAAACTTTTTTTTTGTATTTAATAAGAGCTGACAAGCCTCAAAAGTAAGCCATTAGCTAATTTATCTAAATAATGCTTTTATGAACAGTGTTCATACTTATGTTGTTACACTGCATTTAAACGTTGAGCGTTAACAAACACCTGTACACTCGCAGGCAAATAACAAAATGTGCTGCTATCATTGAAGGCATTATATATATATATATATATATATATATATATGTGTGTGTGTGTGTGTGTGTGTGTGTGTGTGTATTTTGGCAGCATTTGTTCGTTAATACAATTTTCATTAAACATAATAGACATTTTATGTTTATATATTTTCTTCTGGATCCGTTCGAATTCCCGTATTACTTTTATCGTATTCGGGGGAATTGATTTACATATTTCCATAGTTCTATGTATCCCTAGTACTTTCTGCCCGACTTTGGGCCATCATCAAGGGAGGATCTATTACAAAAGTGATGTAACTTTTGTTTCTGCATATTACTACATCGATGTTATTCTTACAGAGTGTAATTTGTCCCTTCACGAGATCACGTCTGTATTCCAAAGTGCTGTTATATTTATGAGCTCCATGATCCTCCAGCTCATAAATATAACAGAAAATATATAGACATAAAATGTCTATTATGTTTAATGAATTTTGCATTAACGAAGAAATGCTTCCAAGATATACATATTTTAAACTCCATGATTCTGCAGCTCATAAATATAACAGCACTTTGGAATACAGACGTGATCTCGTGAAGAGACAAATTACACTCTGTAAGAATAACATCGATGTAGTAATATGCAAAAACAAAAGTTACATCACTTTTGTAATAGATCCTCTCTTGATGATGGCCCAAAGTCGGACAGAAAGTACTAGGGATACATACAACTAGTGACAATACATAAATCAATCGATAAAAGTAATATGGGAATTAAAACGGATCCAGAAGAAAATATGTAGACATAAAATGTCTATTATGCTTAATGAAATTTGCATATATATATATATATATATATATATATATCTTTAAGGAAATTGAAATAAATCCTATATCATATAAATATAAAAGTGTGAAAATAATATTCAGGGCATATATATAATATGCCCAATGTTCATTTTTTAACTTTCTTCATGGAGATTGATGGCATATATTGAAATGCCACATCAGCAAATCATTTGATATAAGAAAAATTGAGAAAGAAAAATGTCGCATCTTACTTGTGGTAGAAGGGTGAGGTAAATAAATACAAATACACAAAAAAAATCAACAGCACAAAGACAATGTTTCTCGGCGAATTATTTGTTGTCTGAGTAACTCTCAGAGTAATTCCCCGTTACACCCTCTATATAAATAAAGGTGGTTCGTTTACACTGTCACTGAAGTTATGCCGGTTTGTGTTATCACATCTGTGGCTCTTCAACTCCAGAGTCCAATGCAATGTGTCTCCTATATTCACAGGATGTCCACTGCGTTCTTATCAAGTTTCAAGGCCGATTGAATGGATGCTGTCGCACACAACAGGAGAAAGAGAAGGCATACATGTTTGTAAAATGTGCTTGTTGGTGGACAGATATTACATGATTGAAAAAAATTCAGAGTTAAGAAAATTTTGAACTGGCAGAGACAATTTTAATTTCAAGCGTCAACACGACAAGCTGCTGGTTGATTACCCGGTCCTCTCTTAATTCTAGTCAATGGAACTTGTTTTTTACTAAAACTTTTCCTAAATTTTTTGTGATGTCACCCGAGTCAAGTAATTTTGTCGTTGACTCTCATCATCAGAATACACCTGCCCAGACAGAATCCCTGTTGCACAGTCTGGGGCAGGCAGTAGGAGGTATTAGACTCCCCGTGAAAGCAAATAGAACGAGAAAGAACCATCTTAACTGTAAGTGAAGGGCATTTGAAATTAGTAGACAATCTCACGTATCTCGGCAGCAGTATCTCATTCACTGAAAGCGATGTTAATATACGCCATGTAAGACTGTGGACTGTTATCGATAGATTATCGATCATTTGAAAGTCTGATGTAAAGAATAAAACGGGATTTCTTTCACCTTGTAGCTGTGTCAATGCTACGTTATGGATGCACCACATGGACGCTAAAGATGTCTGGAGCAAAAGCTACGAGCTATTTTGAACAAATCCTGGAAGCAAAATCTTATTAAAAACAGCTGTACGACCACTATTCAAGTCAGACGATTAATACACGCGGTACACTGCTGGAGAAGCAAGGACTAACTGATATGACGTTCTTCTATGGACTCCTACACAAAGTGACAGAGTTGACCGACCAACATCAACTGTGTGCAGAGACAGGATGTAGTTTGGAAGATCTCCCGGGAAGAATGGATGATAGGGACGGATCGTGATAAAGAGAGAGAGAGAGAGAGAGAGCGAGGAATATCCGTGGTATCAGTACGATTTGACGATGATGATAATGATGATGGAAATGTGGTATACTGATCAAAATGCTGTCTGTGTACTTCCTTTGATCATGCGTAGTGAACACATAAACGATAGTTTACTCCTTTAATTGATTGAAGGATTGATTTTAACAGAATTTCAATCTGTGTAGCGTTATTTTATGCGTGTAACTCAGAGAATCGGATTTATTGTCTGGGTATATTTACATTTTTCGAGTACTTTCTTAAAAGTTCATTTCTCACATACTAATATGATAACGGAAATAGTGGAGGAGCTCGTTAAGTAACGGTTATTGTCTAAGAAAAAGAATACGGCTACCTGATTTCACATTCTCAACGTGATTTTTTGCATTTTCACATAGTATCAGTAGCTTAGAGTAAGATATGAATCCAACTATTCTTCAGTTATTTTTAAAAAGAAATTTGCCATTATGGTACTAAATAGACGTTTTTGACGAACCGGTACAAAATAGACATTTGTACCTCCATGTATTCGAACATGTTAACGGCCGCATCGCTACATATATAGTAGTAGTCGAACCCTGTTGTAAACCTGTCGTGGCAAAAGTTGACGAACACAGAAAACTTTGTTTTAGTTATCTATCACCATCATCATCAGACCACACGATCAGCATGGATATTCCTGACCCTCTCTCGCCACCCCTCCCTATCGTCCATTGATTCCGGCAGATCTTCAGCGCAACATCCTGTATCAGCACAAAGCTGCTGTATGTAGGATCTAGCTGGTCGTCCTGCCTTTGTTCGTCCATGTGAAGGGGTGCACAGGAGTACATCACTCATAAGCTCATCTTTTCTTTCTTGTCTGGTTAGTTTAACTTTGATAGTTTTCGTGATGGGTGTAAGTGGCCGTACAGCTACTGCTTTGTGGGTAGTTGCCTCCATAACTTGTTCAATATTGTTTGCAGCATTCTTATGTAGTTGCCGTCAAGCTTTCTTGCCATACTTTTAGTTAGTGTCCAAATAGTGAATCCACAGAGCAGTATTTTATTTTATCCGCCAGGTTTGACTTCCATATGACCGATAGACTGTCGTTAACTGTCCATGCCTTTGCTAGTCGCGGGTTGATGTCTGTCTCGGTTCGAGCTCATCCCTAAAATTATCCTATCCTTACCTCTTCCAGAGCAGTGTTCAACAACCTGTTTTTACCTCAACACCCTTTCTCAAAAACTCCCTCAAAACAATTTCGGTGGGAGGAATATTCGTTTCCGCTAGTTCCACATGTAAGCAGATTTTTCCGACCTCGGGGTTTTCCTAGTCGTCCTCAACTAACGCAGTCATTCACCCATGACACGGCTGACCTACAAGTGCGTTGGCGTAAGATACTCAGAGGTCAACTACCCAGCCCCACAGACTCTATTTCTGCCTTTATTTTCTTCCTTTTTCTTCCCTCTCTCTTCTTCCTTAGAATATACCTTTTTATTTTCTTTACAACTTACCATATCCCGTTACTGACAGGCAGACTGTGTTGTTTAGTATTGCAACGGAACCTATCTAGGAGAAGGAAGACTCTAAATCAAAATCTTCTTCAGTCTTGTTGAGGCAACTAGTCTAGGAGAACTCCGCTTAAAACAACTGACCTTGGGTCATATCCTGCCTGAGCAGAGGGGTTATTAAATATGTATAGGGATGGGCTTCCGCAAGCTATTCCTCTCCAAGTAAGCTAATTCTAAGCCTAATCGACTGGACGCGATTTAGGGTTTTCTATCCCTTATCAGGAAGTTGATGGCAAGCAAACGACCCTGTTTACTTGGCTGTACAATGAATATCAAATGGCCATCAAACTTACTGTTATTTACTGTTATTGATGGTCAAGATGATTAATTACAAAGAAACTATAAACACCCATAGTTTTTACTCGTTTAACTGATTCAATTGTCCTTGTCAGCCACCGTCCACCTCAAATATGGCTGCCTTCTTAACAGTAAATCAAATTATCCTTTTTTAACACCATCACCATTTACAGCCATGATCGGCTCCAATGCGATAAGGGGGTTTATTTAGCATCACTGAAAAATATTGCTAGAATTTTTAGTTCTTTTTAGGATACCAAAAAGCATCCCATGTTTAATAGTTGCAATAAATTTTTTTTATGGATGCGCAAATCGATAACAACTTATGAAATCAGGCAAATTCCTGTGAGAAATGACTAGTATGTTACCGTAGAGATTGGTAAGTAGAATTTGTGTAGCATCTATGCGTTCTGAAAACAGATTCAAAGTACCCTGTGGTTTCATTCTAATTCTAAGCTGTGTGACCAGATACTACACCCTCATAATAGCCAGATTTTGTAAGGAGTCGTCAAAGGAAACCAACAGAAAATAATTTGTCGGTTCATTTTAAAAATAAATTTACCCAGTCACCGGGGTTTAAAATAAGCCAACAACACTCCTTAAAAATGTTATTTGCACGGATCCAAACGAGACCATAATGTGATACAAGGTCATTTTAGTAGGGCTATTCCTACAAGAATTGAAACTCTCTCGGGTCGCGAGCAAAAATTACTTAGTCCGTCGGCATTCATCTTCAGAACTGTTTCAAGCACCAGCCGAGTAATGACGTCAGCCCTTGTGTGACGTGGTTGACCAACAGAGGGCACATTTATGGAGAGAGAAAGAGAGAAAGAGAGAGAGAGATAATAGATAAGAAAAACCAGATAGAAACTCTACAAAACGGTGAGCCAGCTTAAAGCACGCGTTGTTGGGCAGTCAGTCACGGGTAAATGACTACATAAATTGGTAACATCTCGAAAAAACACTGAAGCCCCCAGATCTTCTGAGCAGGTGTGGAACCACTGGAAACGGACATGTTCCCCCCTACGACACAAGGCAGAAGTAAGGGGACGATTCGGGTTTGAAATTTAGTGGGCTAGAAGACGGACCGAAGTGAAAATGTCATTTGAAAACCAATGAGAGAAAATATAATGAGCAGTTGAAGTCTGGATGCATAGCGGTGATGATTGACTCTACAATGAAACATGTGTTAGAATTAGAAAAGAAACGTGGAAGAGTATTCAGGGTCTATCTTTGTCCTCTCTTTCTCCTCATGACATTTTTTTCTCTTCGTCCAACTAACACTGGCAACACAGTTTTCTCTGTCTTTCTACCGGTGACTCCATAAAAAGTGTATTTGCAAATAAACTTTTGTGTTCATAAACTATGACAGGGCTTCGTGTGTTCGTCCCCTTTTTCACAGGGTGAGTTTAAAACCGTACATTCGGTGTGTAACGGTACAACGTTCTGTTTGCTGCTGTAACATAACAAACTTCTATTTGAGATCCATTGTGATACACTTTCCCTTTCAAGACGAAGAGTAAGATACTGCCAGGGTAAAAGCTCCTTGGAATTAAGCTAACTAGAATCAACACCTACTCCGCAAGGAATGTAAAACATAAACTCTTACATAAAAGAATAATGTCGTAGGTATGAGACTTATTTATATCCGGAGTTATGTAGTTCAAGGGAATTGTGGAATAATTCCTTTGTTGTCATTACTCCCAGGTCCACCTGATTCTGTGTGGTAGAAACTTGTTAGGATCTCATAGAGATTTGTTTCAGATAGTATTTTGATTTGAACTACCTTATAACTCGTCCATTAGTTTAATGGGTAGAGTGTTCATCAATGGCCAATTAGACCGGGGTTCAATCCCAGGTCAAGTCGGACAAAAGACTCAAAAAATGGTACTTGATGGCCCCTTGCTTAACAATCACCATTATAAGGTCGGATCAGGGGAAAGTGGAGTTATCCAGGAGAAGTAGCACCCTCTCTTACACCTCGGTGTAGTAGCTATTGAAATTGGAGCATTCGGGTCACCCTCGACTACGGTCACCGACCTCACTTTTTACCTTAATAGAATGGATCTTTAAAACATTTATATTGCAACTGAATATGAAGTGTTTACCCGTTCACTATTTACTTGAAATTGTTTGTATTAAATAGCAATACTTGAAACCGAAATATTTATATTAAGAATCGTCATTGAAGCTATAATTATTTACAAATAATTTTTATAAAACAAAATTATTTTCCTGCAAATGAATATTAAAAAAAAGCAAAAAATGATATAAAGACCGTTCAGTTTTAGACGACATTTTAACCACTGTCTATATCAATTTTAAGGGAATTTTCCGTCGCGTAGTGGCTAACCTGCTGAATCTCTACATGGTAGTAAGCAAGTTTGAAATAATCATGCTATTACGTTCCCTTTCGGACTAATATCTTTGGGAAAGGCATGAACCCCAGTTTCCCCTAGTTACAATATGCAATATCACTACTATTCTTCGAGGATGGCTTGGTCATCAAGTAAGAAAAGAAACCAAATCTACACTTTCAGTGGTTTAAACCCAGATATTGAGAACGGCATATGTTCTTTTAATCTATTATTTGGCACTGCATATATATATATATATGTGTGTGTGTGTGTGTGTGTGTGTGTGTGTGAATTTCAGCATATTAGCAATCGACCACTGTGTTTTCGATTTTTCAAAGTTGACCCTGTCAGTTGTATTTTCTTATTCCAATTTTCTATTTCAAAATATATTTAAATTGAGGACAGCATCCGTTTTTTCAATCTGTATTTTAATCTTTAATGTAAATATTATTGATATTTACAAGTAGAGTAGAAATATCCAAGATTTTATGGGATAAAAATGATCTCGTTCGTTGTCAATGTCTTTTAAACGATACTTCATCGTGAAGCTCTCATATATAAAGTTATCACTATTTGGAATTATCCCGGATGAAAAGAATATAAAAATACATGTTAAAATAACATTTGTTCTACCAGAGCTTGGTCAGATTTTATTCTTAAACATAGTTTTTAGGGAAGTAAGTTGATCTATCTAACCCTTTAAAATTGTCCTTCCAAGAGAGAATCAACAAAAATCGTCACTTATAAAATCCAAAGATATAAAGGAAAATGTCTAGCGTGTCACGTATTGTGCATTTTGTAAGCAGTCTTTCATTTATACAGATCTGAGAAAACTTATGGAAAAAAATATAATTCTCTGTTTTTTCTTATCATGCAAGAAAATAAGGTTCTTTCTATCTATCTATCTATCTATCTATCTGCCAGTAAATATAGGTCGCGCTCCCTCATTTAGATCTGCCTACATTAGGTTTTAAAATTTGTTTCCTGGATTAATGGAGACTTTCGTGCCTACAGATACCAATTTTATTGACTTTTTGTTTAATAATAACGCTTCTACAAATTGAAAAAAGAAAATTTCTTTTGATTCAAAATTACCAAGGTTTTATTTATCCAAGAATATTATAAAACCATAACAAATATCAAGTAGTGTTTATAGCAAAACTTCACAAACGAAAATTAAACCCCCGCTGTAGTCAAAAAGAAGTTCACACGATATATATGGGCATAATTATTTTTGGACTGCTGTATATTCTAACCCAGTGAGGTGTCCTGGATATGACACTGAACAATCTGATAGAGAGGAAACATTAAAATTAAAACCCCGATGTCGTCAGAAAAAGAAGTTCATCAAATATATATGGGTGTGATTATTTTTGGACTATTGTGTATTCTAACCCAGTCAGCTGGGTCTATAGAATATATCGACAGTATCTCTACCGAAAAGGTAAGATTCCCCACCCCCCATTAACGAATGTCCTATTTATGACACTAAGCAAACTGATGGTGATACCCCAGTAAAGCTGGGATTTTGGGGAATGCGAAATACCCCGTCGTTACCATTGCTCCCAGGTCCATTCGAACCAGGAGTGGCATCACCTGATAGGATCTCATTTATGGGTCCAATAGAAGTTTGAAATGTAAGCTGTGAGCAAACAAATGACTAATGCTAAATAGAATTGTTATAATTTAAAGTGTTTTGATCATTTAACTGTGTGTAAACAACTGACTGATGTTTACTTGACTTGTAAGTGATAACAATACTGAAAACTATTTAACTGTATGCAAATGAATGAGTGATATTGAATAGAATTATTTGTGTGAGATAGCAATAACTAAAACCATTTAACTATGCTGAAACAATAGCAACACTCGTGGGCAAACAAACTAGCATCGACTCAATTAAAAGTAAAAGTACAGACAAATTAATCTTACCTATCATGTGTATCTATCTAAATGCGCGCAAACAAATGACTGATTTTAAATTATAACTGTTGTATAACAATACTTGAAACCATATAAATGTGTGCCAAAAATTAGCTCGGGTTCATTTGAAAATGTTATCAACAAAGTGTATTTACAAGTCATATATATTTGATGTGTATGTATAAATAAGATCTGGTATTAAATAACCTACAATTATACATATGCTATAAAACGAAACCAGACCAAACCTTGCTGTATATTCGTATTATTGGTTACGAAGTTCAAATGGTGAAGGAAGAATTGCTAATGACTGAAGTGCTGGATTGCGGCCTCGAAGTGGGTGAGTTCGAACTCTACTAATACCAGTGCGAAAGTGATGAAACACTATCCTCTCAGCTATGGCTTGAATATTATCTTTGCTGTTCTTCTATATAGGTGGTTTTGGCATTAGATAACCCGCAAATGTTGATATGCCATTAAACAATGGAAACTAACCAATTCAGTCGATTTTTGTAAAAAAATACAATAAATTAATAGTTCTGATAGTTTAATATTCCAGTAGAAATTGTCGGGATAAAATATATTTTGATTAGAAGAAAAATAAAACTTCTTTCTAACAAATCATTGGTAGGGCTTTATATGTTTCGTAATAGATTGCCATGAAATTCATGTTAGTTTGAATGAAGTCAAACCGTTAAACTGCATGGGAAAAGTCAATTCATTTAGTTCGAGTGATAGGTGGTGACCACAACATCAAAAGAAAGCTCGACTCTAGTTGAATGAAGGTATTAACATGATCCCAGAAATTTAGAAATTGTACATTCATCGTTTGTTGTTTCTTACGAGCTGAGATGTATCCAAGAGTGTAATCAGTGCGTAAATATTTACCATAGATGGATTGCAGCATCAGCCATCTTAAATAATCGGGTTGTGGACAATTTACATAACATAATTACTAAGAAATATCAAAGTGAGTGTGTACACAAAACTGGCTGGATGTTTATTCTTCTTAGAATGTGATGTCCCCGTATTTAAACTTAACAACGAAGCAGCATGATGCCCACTACGAAGGAAAAAAAAAGATGGGCCTTCGAATACAACATCACCCGAAGAAAATTGAATACACCAATCAAACATATGGTTAGAATAAGTTATTTGATTTAATAACATATCAATCCTTGATGCATATTTGATGACAAATCCATTTTGTATATTATAAGTAAATTTGCATTTCTTTTTACATATATCTAATAGCATAGATTCTTATGTACAACCATTGGTTTCATGCTGTTTTTACACAGCAATCATCAGGCAGAACTTGATTGCCATATAAAGAAAGCATGAAACCAGTGGTCGCTGATAAGCATCCATGATATTAAATGAATATAAAAAACAAACACATATTTATTTTTCATCATATAATAGCTCTACCACTGATATTGATCACTTTCCAAATTATACCGCATTTGGTCTACAACTAAACCAAAAATGAGATTGTGACAACCAGAAATAATTGTAATATTTCCCCGACAGGCGAATTCACGGCTGCCACTGGCATAATGCAAAGTTCTTCGAACGAATTGAGCACTCTGGTATCCAGTAAGGTATAAAAAATAAACAAACGAAAGCTACCACTTAATACCTTATACGAGGATCATTAAATAAGTTTCCAGACTTTTTTTCGTATGGGCATTTTTATTGATAGTACACACATGAAACTCTAGTCCCCTTCGAAGTAATCTCCTCCAGTGGCAATGCACTTGTTGTACCGTTCCAACAAATTCTGGAAGGCCCCATGGAAGTCCTCTTGTGTGAGCGTATCAATGACCTTCGTCATAGCCTCTTTCATCTCCTCAATTCTCTCATAACGCCAGCCTTTGAGCTTAGGGAATAACCAAATATCACAGGGAGCAAGGTCTGGACTATAGGGAGGCTGAGGAACGGTCTTGATGCTCTTGGTCAAATAGTCTGTGACAAGGATGGAGTTGTGGACTGGTGTATTATCCTGGTGGAAATGCCACTGACCCGATTTGAAGAGAGCTGGTTTCTTCCGACGGAATCTATTCCTGAACTCCCTTAAAACCTCAACATAGTAACCCTAACTCTTACCATCTGACCAATCAACTCTGGTGCATTGACTTCCTTACTCCTCCCACACCTCTCATCATCCCTCACAGACTCCCTGCCTTCATTGAATCTCTTATGCCACTCAAAAACTGATGCTCGATTCATGCAAGATGCTCCAAAAGCAGTGTGAAGCATTCCATACGTTTCTGTGTCATTTTTTCCAAGTTTAAAACAAAATCTTATTGCATATCGTTATTCTAAAGTGTCCTGATGTCCAGATTGCATTTTTGAAATTCACCAGCTGTAACAATCAGGCTTTAGTAGGGTGTATTCCAATTGCTGCTGTAGGTATTCATTTGCACCTGAAATCATAAAAATTGGTCAGTCACCTCCTCCGATGTATAGCAATTGATTTCACCACGTAATTCCCGATCTGACGTGGTTCGCTTGTTGGCTAAGTCTAACGTAAAGTTGGGTGGTTTTCGATTTCAGCTTCAAGCGTCCTCCATGTCTAGCCACACTGAAGAGTTATGATACAATGAAACAGTCTATCTGTGAATGACTATATATATATATATATATATAATTTATCAGCACGATATGATGATGATGATATATAATTTATAAGGGAATAACGTGTAGGGAACTTTATTTTTAAAGGTGTTAGAGCTCGTTTTTTGCACACATTCAAATCGTTTCACGTATTGCTTTTTAATGTTATTAACTGTTAATTAAATACTCCGATTTAATACGACAAACTTGAACACAGCTCTGGTTTCAAATAACAAATAGAGATTGTCCTTAGTAAAGGTTAGATTGTTCTATTTCACCCTAAGAGATAGTACAACCTTAGGCTGGAGTAGACCTTGGAGTAATGCCAATGAAGGTGTACTCCACATTCCATAAAGCTTCAAGACTTCAGATTCAATATCTGGTGATTTACCTAGGACACTTTTTAGATGGGTCTTACGCCTCTGAAGTAGTTCAAGTTGCCCCAACTGACAGAGTGCCAAGATATGGATGCAATTATGGCCAGTCTCTATCAATATATTCCACTATCTACTCGCTGTTCTGGAAATGATCTAAAGTGGATAAAGAGTTTCGACTGATATATTAAGTATAATTGTCATTTATATACAACACTTGTAAAAAAATTATTTATACATTAATGCGTCCCAAGAGACTTAGATATTAGGACAATAAACGAGGTAATCACTGCTCATTGACGTTAATTTAGGGATGAATATAGTGATAAATTCCAAAGAACCTGCGAAGCAACATTGCCCCTGGTTGGATTTTGCCCCCAAACGCTATAAAATCAGAAATGGGCAACGCTAATAGCACTTAACTTTACACAGATTGACATCAATTGAAAGTAACCAGTTGTAAAGCCTTTAATAAAATGAAATCTTATTGATTTTCCCCAAGGTTGCTAAATTGAATTCGAGAAGTGTCTTTTTAAATCAAGAGTCGTGAACATTTTCATCAAAAGGATCAAATTTTAAAGAAAGCAAGAGAATGAAAGAAATATGGAAATTTATGAGTGAAATAAAAATAAAGCAGCCATTGTTTCTCAATCAAAAATGACATGTAGCGGATATGTTCAGATGAAAAAGAAAGAAAACTTATTGAGTATAGAAAAATAAAGAATAAAGTAAATTATAGAAAACTCTAAAAGAAAAAAAAAAAACTCTTCCGAGTTTACAAGAATGATATTTCTCTTTGGAAATGTATTCAAATGGAACACAGCTATGAGTGCTCTGTAAATATAAATGGGAGAACGATACCGAATGGTTAAATGTACTACGGTAGATCAGAAGAACAGGGTAGTAGTTTAAAACAAGGGTTATGTAATGGTGTCACTTCCGCCATCACAACCCTATCGGTAATGTAAATTTTATAGAGAAGTAGAGTTAAAAGTTATTTCCGACTTCAACAACCGATAAAAAAAAACTATCATTTTGAGTTTGTTGAAAATCTAAATTGCTGCTGAGTGGACGTGTGATTTTGAGCGGGGCATTTTGGAATTCCTTATAGAATTAAAAGACTTTCCCCATCTCTGTGAAAATGGATATATGGCTAGCTGGACGAAGTAACTTATCAATAAACGCTTGTAATCTTTCTTTTATTATCTGAAAAAAAATAAGATCTTTATCAACTTTTTTATTCACTCAATAATTTTCTGGCAAAATCAACCTTCTTTCAAAAAGTTTCGTTTGCACAGCAAAAAATTTAGCTGCGTAGAGAAACGCGAGATCGTCTCCGTTATCTCTTTCAGTCGTAGTTAATGCGGGATATTGTCTACTTCTTGACTTTTGTTAATGTGAAAATACTGGATGTCGTCTAGAAGACGTACAAAGAGCAATGTCTGATAGGGAAGGAAGGTTATACATATATATATATATATATATATATATATAATGCAGTTAAAAGAAAACTCAAACCTTGTTAAATTGTCATTATAAATTTATTTCGACGAAGATTATCATGATACCTTCGTCTCATCAGATGACTTCACACATATAATTTTAGGTGCCCGTGGTGTAATGGTTATCGTCGTAGGAAATGGACACGGCGATACGAGTTCAAATCCTGGACGAGACTGATTGCATTTCACTTAGCACTAATACACTTGGGAAAGGTATGAATCCAATTCATCTCCCTCTAGCTATGGGTAAATACTAGGGAAGACTAGGTTCTTCAGCCTTGTTGAGGCAACTAGTCTAGGAGAAGGAAAACTCTGAATTCAAACCTGTTAAACTCCGCTTAAAAAATCGACCTTGTGTCATATCCTGCCCGAGCGGAGGGGTTCGGTAAATATCATAATTTGAGGATTAAAAACAACGAATATGAATTACAGTCTAGATATATGTATAAAAAACTATATAAATTTAGATTTTAAGGCGAAAGTAAAGGGGGTTTAATTAATTTTAATATTAGAAAAATTAAGAAATCAGGAAAAGGGTGTTCCTGTAAATTAACCCATCCTAATTTGAACATAGGCTAGGTTTTTCGTAGAAGGTGGAAGCTTATAAACAAAACTATTATCTTCATATATTATTCTTTTTACTCTTTTTAATGTGGTAAATCCCACGGGTAATGGGATTAACATCATCCTCTCCGTACCGCCAAAAAAAGCTTTCGGCGCTCAGCAGGTGCCTTTAATTAACCCAAAAATGATCGAAGGGTATGAACTATGCCAGAAATTTAAAAAAAAAAACATAGAAAGATTGTGCCATTTTTGAAAGAATGAATATTTATGATGCTAAGATCAGTAGCATTTTTCTTCTTTTCTTTTTCCGTGTTCCTCTGTTGAAACATTGAAGATATCAATATAACAAGATGCATCAGACTAAACTTTCGCGCACACATTTTGGCGACTGAAAACGCTGCTTTTTTTTCTTCTAGTCCTACTAATTCTGACCTCTATTCGATGGGTTTTACACATCGGTTCCTTATGGTGATAGGTTTGGTTTCTTTGTTTAATGGCATTTCAACCTCTGTGAGATATTTAACGCCAAAACCATTTTTGTAAAGGGAGACATTATTGGTACTATTTGACCCAACGCTGGAGGGATAAAGGGGGTCACACCCCAACCACGGTTATTTATCCGAAAGTGAAAGTAATAGCGCGATCAGATTTCGAACTCGCTTACTACGAGATTGCTTTCAAGCTTTCAAGCACGTCACAAATACTTTCCGCCAAAACAAAAATCATTTGAGAGGGACATTTTTATCTGATATTTACTAATGAAACTGCCCCCATATGATTTATTCTTTATCACTAAATTTTTTTCTTATCTTAAGCTTTTAGTGTCCTTGAATTATTCAATGAAAATATTAAAAAAATGATTCACTTGGACATCAAATTTAAATATATATCAGACTGACAGCTCAAAACTGTTAAAAGCTCACCCAAATCAACTTAACAAATTCAGTATTTGTTCGTCGAGTAGCAGTGAATAGGGTCCCAATCCTTCACAAAGCTATTTGTGTTCCCTTGAGAGTAATTAAGGAAAAATACAGACTGATGTCAAAAATAAAAGAAAATTGGGCTCTTAAGTCTCATCAAGTAACTGGTCTAGGAGAAGGACAACTCTGACTTCCGCAGCCATTTCTGGATACTTTAATCGGGACACACTTATCCAGCAGTTATGATATGGAAACACAATTCTATATCAACAATAGTTTTTTTTTTTTTTTTTTTTTTACGCGAAAGTATTTTTCGGCTAGAAACTGGGGTCTGACTAGTTACTGCCGTTGACTTTGGTATCTGACTTTTGTCACGTGGGCTTAGTTTAACAAGTCAAAATATTTTGGGCAATGGTCTTCACAATCCCTCCAGCAGTTTAATGATTTCTTTAATGTGTTATATATATTACCAACTGGGCCATTGGCATAATGATTTGAGTGTTTATCACAGTTTCTGGATACCGGGGTTCAAAACCTAAGTCGAGTCATATCAAAGATTCAAAAAATGGTACTTCATACGTCCTTGCTTAACACTCAGCATAATGAAGTGAAGATCAATGGTGAAATGGGGTAATCCAGGGAAAGGAGTAGCGCCCTCCCCGACACCTCGGTGTAGTAGCTATTGAAAAGGGAGCCTTCGGTGCCCCCTCGACTAAGGTCGTCAACTTTACTAATATATTATCTATTATGGTGTAAAGATTAGGAGGGAGAAGAGTGGACGTTTAGCCAAGGAGATTTAAAAGATTTCAGAGCTAGAACGTCGAGGCTGCGAAAATTCGCTGATGTTGATGGAAAGATAATCCACTTTTATATAAAAAAAGAAAAAAAAAATCTATTTTCTTTTTAAAAGAGTGGTGCTGTGATGTTCTGTGTCAAAAGAAAGTAATGAACGAAATAGAAATATTTTTTACAAGTTCAAAAAGTGTTTTTCACATTTTCTTACATTAGTCAATGAAAAAGGTAATGTAAAATTTTTGTTCTGCTGATTTATCTCAGGTCACCACCCACTCCCATAAATCTCCAGTACATACGTTCTGAAACAGTATAATTGATTCTAATATATATATATATATATATATATATATATATATATATATATGAAAGTAAATATGGATCAAGATCCGTCAGTAAGCAAAAAAAAAAAACACGGAATAATCCAAATAATTGAATTTATGGTGATGTAAAGTCGACGTTAGACGTTTTGGTGTTAATAACCATCATCAGGATTTGATATCAGGATTTTTTTCTGATTTCTTTTTCATGTATATATATATATATATATATATATATTTCTTTTTTCTTTTTTTCTTTTTCTTTTTTCTTTGACATGAAATATGAGTAACTTTTAAAGGCTTTTCTTATATATATATATATATATATATATATATATATATATATATATATAGGAGCGCAAACGATTTTCGTATCAAATAAGAGATGGCCTCTCAGCAAAAACTTACCATCATCAATTCTGTGCAAGCTCTGAATGCCGACTTGAGGACTCGGCAATACTTGGACTGATGAAGGTAAAAAACAACTATTCAAAAAAGTCGCAAGAAAAGAATTAAAACATGATTCCCCAAAGTGTTAAGGGTAATTTACAACAATACCATTCGACTTTTATATATATATATATATATATATATATTTCTTTTTTCTTTTTTTCTTTTTCTTTTTTCTTTGACATGAAATATGAGTAACTTTTAAAGGCTTTTCTTATATATATATATATATATATATATATATATATAGGAGCGCAAACGATTTTCGTATCAAATAAGAGATGGCCTCTCAGCAAAAACTTACCATCATCAATTCTGTGCAAGCTCTGAATGCCGACTTGAGGACTCGGCAATACTTGGACTGATGAAGGTAAAAAACAACTATTCAAAAAAGTCGCAAGAAAAGAATTAAAACATGATTCCCCAAAGTGTTAAGGGTAATTTACAACAATACCATTCGACTTTTATATATATATATATATATATATATATTCATTCATTTATATATACGGGGATCATTAAATAAGTTTCCAGACTTTTTTAGTAAGGACACTTTTGTTGATAGTACAAACATGAAACTCTCCGTAATCTCCTCCGGCTGCAATGCACTGTTGTACCATTCAAAAAAACTTCTGGAAAGCCCCATGGAAGTCCTCTTGTGCGAGCGAGTCAATGACTTTCGTCACAGCCTCTTTCATCTCCTCAATTGTCTCATAACAACAGCCTCTGTATTTTATACATACACACGCACGTGCGCGCGCGCACACACACACACACACACACACACACATATATTATATATATATATATATATATATATGAATAAAATTTGGCATTAAATAAACAACAAGAGTTTATATGTACCCTATTAGTATATATTTCAGTCTGATTAACTCTTTGTCTCAGTCTGGACTATCTATCTATCTATCTATCTATCTATCTATCTATCTATCTATTTCAGTCCACTCATCTTTCAGGTGGGTGTCCTCGTGGTGTAATGGTTAAAGCGATGGACTGCGGAATCGTAGTACGCGAGTTCGTATTCCAGTCGTGCTATTACGTTCAATTTCGGGAAAATACCATTGGGAAAGGTATGAACACCCTTATCCTCCCAGCTATGGGTTAAACAGTACCATGACTGTTCTTAGGGAGGTGTCCTCGTGGTGTAATGGTTAAAGCGATGGACTGCGGAATCGTAGTACGCGAGTTCGTATTCCAGTCGCGCTATTGCGTTCACTTTCGGGAAAATACCATTGGGAAAGGTATGAACCCCCTTATCCTCCCAGCTATGGGTTAAACAGTACCATGACTGTTCTTCTGGGAGAATAGATTTGGCATTAAACAAAGAAACCAAACCAAACCCTATCTTTCAATTACTCTCTATCTATCTATCTATCTATCTATCTATCTCAATCTCTATATCTATCTATCTATCTATCTATCTATCTATCTCAATCTCTATATCTATCTATCTATATATCTATCTATCTCAATCTCTATATCTATCTATCTATCTATCTATCTCAATCTATCTATCTATCTATCTATCTATCTCAATCTCTATATCTATCTATCTATCTATCTCAATCTCTATATCTATCTATCTATCTCAATCTATCTATCTATCTATCTATCTATCTATCTCAATCTATCTATCTATCTATCTATCTCAATCTCTATATTTATCTATCTCTATCTCAAAATCATCAGTCCCATATCAATCAATCTCTCGATTAATTTATCTATTTCAATCTGCTCTTCTCTGTCTTTACACCTCTTTTAATCAATATCACTCTGTTCATATCTATCTATCTATCTATCTATCTATCTATCTATCTATCTATCTATCTATCTATTCGCATAAGTCTCTATACTATTCAAGTACAGACCTTATTAACTTTGGGCACCTCGGGTGGTGTAATGGTTAGCAAGGTAGACTAGCAAACCTACACGAGTGAGTTTGATTCTCATTGGGTGCCCCATTCATGCGGCTTTGTGCTACATGTAAGCAAAAAGCTTAATAAATTAACACTCCTTAGCAACTATGTGAGGACACAGGATGTAACCCTGAAGACCTGCCGGAGGCGATAAGTGATCGGGAGAAGTGGCGAGAGAGGGTCAGGGATATCTGTGCTGACGGCACGACATGATGATGATGATGATGATGATGATGATGATGATGAAGATGATTAACTTTGCAATACGTTTTCAACGGGTAAAAAAAAAACGCTTGCAATGAAAAAAGCTGTCTATTTTTTCGTACTATGTATTTAAAGTCTTAACTTGCCATTACGTACACACTCTGAAATCATTTGATCCGATCTAAAAACCAGACAATTATCAGTTATCCAAGCGGATACAAATGTTTCAAAAGACTTCTGAAGAAAAAGTTCCTCTCATCTATTCAAGTTTATATATATATATATATGGAAGAAAATAATGGATCGTAATCCGACAATTTGTGAAGAAAAATTGACAACACGTAATCCAAATAGAAAGTAGGGATATATATATAGAAATAGAAAGTAGGGATATATATATATATATATATATTATATATATATATATATATATATATTCAGTGTATACTACTAATGGTACGGTACAAATCGTATTCATTGGCCTCTTGTCAGTTGCAGCAATTCCAGTACTCATCGCACAGATATAGATATATCGATCTGTTTACTCTTTTTCTTTAACATAAAAACAATTGCTTCGCATTGACTAGGGTTGTCCGACCGAAAGCCTGTCACATTTTGAGCAAATAATTAAAAGTTCATTGAATAGTAAGGAAAGACCAAATAGCTAATACATTGGTCCGATGATCAAGTACTGAACTCTGTAAGATAAATGTTGTGTACGCAGAAGTACCCTATATGAAATTTTGCCCAGTCAGCTGGGGTTGTTAAATACGCCGACTGCACCTCTGCAGATGTGTAACCCCCCACCAATGAGTGTCTTGGATATGACACTAAAGAATCTGATTGTGAAGTTCCAGTGATGCTGGACCTTTGGGGAATGCAGAATACCCCTTCATTGCCATTGCTGCCAGGTCGACTCTGGCTCGGAGTGGTAAAACATGATAGGACCCTATCTATGGTTTAAATAGAACTAACTGTATACTTACGCTAAACTGAATTGTTTGAATTAGAACTGTTTCACTAAACTGAATAGCTTGAAATATATATGTTTTTCGTATTTAAACTGTGCTTACATTTAAACTGCGTGCTTATGCTAATCTGAATTATTTTAAAGTGAACAGTTTTTTGACTTTGAAACTGTACTGACACTAAACTGAATTGTTTAATATAGAAGTGTTTTGATATTTAACAATGTGTAGACAAAATCTATACTTATACTAAACTGGATTAGCTGAATTAGAACTGCTTGACTAAACTGAAAAGTTTGAAGTAGAAAAGTTTTTGACAATTAAACTGTGTACTCATACTAAACTGAATTGTATGAAATAGAACTATGTACATAAAAATGGATTTGGCGTTAAATAACCTACAAAGATTGATATGCCATAAAACCCAACCAACCAACCAACCAAAAATCGAGCTCATTGGTTCAAGAAGTTTCCGTGAATCAAAGAACTGTGGCCGGATAACTTGATTTTGGTATATATATATATATATATATATATATATACATATAACATAAACCGGTCACATTAGGATTATAAATTTATTTCCATCCTGTTATAGGTATTGATATGAATCAATAACACCAAAAGTAACAGGTCTTCTTCAGATCTAATGGATAGAATAATTCAGAATAGACACAGCAAGGGAAGGTGGGATGGGGTAGAAGAGGGGTGAAGAGTTTCCTCCCTATTTCGCCCGCTTCCGGTTTTTAGTTTTTATTACCAGTTAGAATTATAGTAAATTCTAAATACATTTCAACTTAAAACTTCAGATTTAAAAATAATTTAGGAAAGTACAACATTCCTTTATAACCTAACGTAAGGATACAGTAATACTTATCTTAAATTAAATTCAAAATTTAAAATTAAAATTTTCTATTCAAAATTTATATTCGTGCCTATTAATTCAGTTACCCTTCCATTGAAAACTACGTACACATCACATGGTATCTTCTCATCTTTTCATTTTATTTTATTTTATTCTTTTCACCTCAAATATCAAATTAATTTTATGTTTTGGTTAATTAAACATTATCTATGATAATTTGTCTATAGTTCAAATTTATTCCTATGTCTACATCTAGCTATGAATTCACATCACTGATTTAATCATTTTTAAGGGTCTGGGTATATGATTATTTGTATTTTTTCTTCTAAGCACAGATTACATCTACTCTCAAAGTATTTTGAAGTATTCGAGGTTTTCAATATAGACCATTGAATCTTAGGGGTTAAACCTTTATTTTTCAACCTCCAAAAATGCTTAGATAGGGCTGTTTGGTTTTTCAGATATTCACAGGAGAAAGAAAATTTATGATTAATGTATCTAGATTTCCATTTCGTCGAGGAAATTCCTCTATAAGTTTTTCTATCCTTACCATTTTCTTTTGGGTAAATGTTTCCTTGGTATACTACTTTATCTAAGTTACATAATCCATTCATGGGACAATTCATACGAATTTTACAAATACATTCATTTTTTTACTATTATTATCATTATTATTATTATTATTATTATTATTATTATTATTATTATTATTATTATCATTAATTGTTCATTCATGAAATTCCTTAATTATCTCTTTATTATGATTACTGATTATTTTTGAAATATTTTTCGTGCAGGAGTAACTAATTTTTAACGTTTTCAATTAAATCTTTTATGTAGTATATTATTATGTTTAAAGTGCTTATCTATCAATTTCAAAAATATTTACCAACATTTATACTAGCTAATCTACAAAAAGTGGGGTTAAACCATATAATTTTTCTTTTTCTATTTTTTTGTCGGCACTTCTTATTTTCTTTATTGATATCATTAGGTATATTTTCTTCTTGATAGGTAAACTCTTCCCTAAGGGCATCCATATATATCTTACTACTCTCTTGGAATATTTTCTCGTTGGTGGACAAATTCCTTATTCTCAAGTTTATTGCTTTGGGGACTTGTTTGATTATGGTCTTCGGGTCATTCGATTTTACATCAATATAGGAAGTGTACTGGTCAGTTTTTAGAAAAGGTTTATATATGTTATACGAAAGGTTGACTCTCACATCCAGGAAATTAACTAATTATTTGATGAAACTTCTATTTTGAATCCTAAAACTTAAAAGCCCTTATAATCTTCTTTTGTATGTGTGAGCTATTTGGGCCATTACTATTTGGGATATATATTATCCCATCATCATGATATAAACCCATCTGTTCCGGGCTGACAATATATATATATATATATATATATATATATATATATATATATATATATATTTGCTGAACGGATCAAAATGACATTAGTGCCCACTCCTGAAGAGATACAACCAGCTTTCTTGAATCGGTTTCACAGTTCTTATTAATTCCTTTTCATAAAATGTTGAATTAATGTAATGGAATTCATTACCTATATGAAAAATGTTCCTCTACCCTGTCTATTTCTATACATCTCTTTTACCTTGCCGGTGGATGCGGCTTTGAATTCTACAACTGCATCCTTTACAGACGGATAAGACCGTCTTCCCTCAAAAAAAGGAGTATCGTTGGTATGAGACGAATGTGCATCCTATCATCTTCATTATGTCGCGCTGTTAGCACGGATTTCAATGGCCCTCGCTTGCCACTCGTCTCGAGCGTCCATCGCTCCCGTGAGGTCTGTATTGGCACAGAACTGTTGTATTTAGGTTATAGCTGGTCGTCCTACCTTTGCTCGTCCATATGAAGGGACCCAAAGGAGTACATCGCTTATGAGTTCGTCCTTACTTATCCAGCAGTGTCCAGTATGTCTGATTTGGATATTTTTCGTGATGGGTTGTTGATAGCCGTACAGCTGTTGTTTTGTGGGGTGTTGACTCCAGGACTTGTTCAATACAGCTCACAGCATTCTTGTATATCTGTAAGTAAAGTAAAGATGGCTACCGTATTCGAGGGCGACCTGAAGGTTCCCTTTTCAATAGCTACTACACCGAGGTTTAGGGGAGGGTGCTACTCTTTTCTCTGGATTATTCCACTTTAATCTTAATACATACGTTATATTGCTGAGTGTGAAGCAAGGCTGTATCAAGTACCATTTTTAAAGTCTTTGGTACGACGTGACCTGGGATTGAATCCAGGTCTCCCGAAACATTGGAAAACACTCTACTGACTAGGCCAATGAGCTGCTTATGTAGTGAAGTCCTATTCTTCAGTTTTCTAGGGTAGGTGGACTATGCCTTGATTATCATAAGTCAAGACATTAGGCTACGTTATTTAATTTAATAGCATATCAACGGTTGATGGATATTTAATGCTAAATCCTTTTTTAATGTACATATACGACACACACACACACACACACACACACACACACACACACATATATATTTATATGTACACAAATTATATATGTATATGTATATATATATATATATATATGTATATATATATATATATATATATATATATATATAATTTTATGTGAATACTTTTTCGTGTAAAGAATATAACTTTTCCAAGATCTCCAGGTCTTTCAGTCTTTTTGCCAGCTTTTCTTGGTGTGTTTCTATGGTTACAACTATGAAAATTACAAATGTTACCTCCATATTCCACTTTTTCAGTTCGCTAGCGGGGTGTTGGTATTCATCCAGGTTTTTTCTTTCCTTTATTTTTCACTTGTGCTCCACTGAAACAGCAAAGTTCACTAGTTGATAATTCCTTCTGTAAGACAAAGGTCTATTTTTCATGCTGGATGTGAATCATTCGTTTTCAATTAAAAATCGCTGAAAACATTTTTTCATGTTTTTTTCAGGACATATTCTGGGGCAGATATATACTATTTGCCTTTACGTCCTGAATTCAGTCACTTGCATAGTTCTCAGTAGATCATTAGATGCCGCTTACTTTGTGTCGTGTGGTGTTCAGATATCAGACGAGAATCTGAGACAAATAGCCGATTAATCATACTTATAATGTCGAGTAAATCCACGCTTTAAGACAGATTAACAATAGACACGAAAACCCGTGAGGAAACAACCAATAGACTGTCCAAATGTACTTCTATCCTGAAGTCAATATCATGTGATTTTGCACAACAATATAATTACGATTGAGAGGCCACTTATCTAAAATATTCCACTGAGGATTGCACAGACCAAATGAAATATAAAACAACGAACTTCTAGTGATCATACTTTGAAATTTTTCATGAGTTTTATCGTTGATCTCAAGTAGGTCTTGACGAACGCATTTCCTTGCAAACATTTCATATTTGAATTTATCTGTTACACACACACACACACACACACACACACACACACACACACACACACACACATATATATATATATATATATATATATATATATATATATATATACATTCAACAGCTCAATAGTTGAACTACGTAGACAGGTGATCTATTAGTAGTGGTAAAGTTTTTTGAAGAACAAAGCAATCTTTTTGGATAACAGAAAAATTTTCCATCAATCTTCTACTGATTCTCTTGAAGACAGGTTTTGAAATATTAGAAATTCTTTCTACTAGTCTGGTCACCCTACCAGTCTACCTTACTTTATATTCCATAGCTGATATATATATATATATATATATATATATATATATATATAGTGTATCACAAAAGTGAGTACACCCCTCAATTTTCTGCAGATATTTAAGTATATATCTTCATGGGACAAAACTGACAAAATAACACTTTGACACAATTATAAGTAGTCTGTGTACAGCTTATATAACAGAGTTAATTTATTTTCCCTACAAAATAACGCAAAATAAAACCATTAAAAGCTAAGGACCTGCCAACAAAAGTGAGTACACCCCTAAGAAACTACACCCCTAAATGTCAAAATTGTGTACTGTTTGTCATTTTCCCTCCAAAATGTCAAGTGACTCACTAGTGTTACTAGGTCCATGTGTTACTAAGCCCATGTGCATAGGGAGCAGGTGTGTTCAAATTTGTAGTGCTGCTTTCACACTCTCTCATACTGGTCACTGAAAGTTCCAACATGGCACCAAATGGCAAAGAACTCTCTGAGGATCTTAAAAGACGTATTGTTGCGCTACATGAAGATGGCCAAGGCTACAAGAAGATTGCCAACACCCTGAAACTGAGCTGCAGTACAGTGGCTAAGATCATCCAGCGTTTTAAAAGAGCAGGGTCCACTCAGAACAGGCCTCGAATTGGTCGACCAAAGAAGCTGAGCGTCACATCCAAATGCTTTCTTTGAAAGATCGGCATAGGAGTCATGTCAGCATTGCTACATAGATTGAAGAGGTAGGGGCAGCCTGTTAGTGCTCAGGCCATACGCCGCACTCTACATCAAATTGGTGTGCATGGCTGTTACCCCAGGAGGAAGCCTCTTCTAAAGACGATACACAAGAAAGCCTCCAAACAGTTTGCTGAAGACATGTCAACAAAGCACATGGATTACTGGAACAATGTCCTATGGTCTGATGAGATGAATATTAATTTGCTTGGTTCTGATGGTTTCAAGCATGTGTAGCAGTGACCAGGTGAGGAGTACAAAGATAAATGTGTCATACCTACAGTCAAGCATGGTCGTGGGAATGTCATGGTCTAAGGTTGCATGAGTGCTGCAGGTGTTGTAGAGTTGTATTTCATTGAGGGAAACATGAACTCCAACATGTACTGAGAAATACTGCAGCAGATCATTATCCCCTCCCTCCAGAAACTGGGTCGCAAGGCAGTGTTCCAGCATGACAATGACTCCAAACACACCTCCAAGACGACCATTGCTTTACTGAAGAGGCTGAGGGTAAAGCTGGCCAAGCCTGTCTCCTGACTTGAACCCAATAGAACATTTTTGGGGAATCCTCAAGCAGTAGGTGGAAGTGTGCAAAGTCTCAAATATCTGCCAGCTCCACAACGTCATCATGGAGGAGTGGAAGAGCATTCCAGTGGCTACCCGTGAAGCTCTGGTAAACTCCATGCCCAGGAGAGAAAAGGCAGTTCTGGATAATGATAGTGGCCGCACAAAATATTGACAATTGACATGGAGTATATTAATATTGACAACTTCCCCTAAGGGGTGTACTCATTTCTGTTAGCTGGGGCTTAGCTTTTATTTTGGGTTATTTTGAGGGGAAAATAAATTAACTCTAATATATAAGCTGCGCCCAGACTACTTTTCATTGTGTCAAAGTGTCATTTTGTCAGTGTTGTCCCATGAAGAGATATACGTAAATATCAGGAGAAATGTGAGGGGTGTACTCACTTTTGTGATACCCTGTATATATATATATATATATATATATATTGGCAGCATTTCTTCACCAATACAAATTTCGTTGAACATAATATATATTTTCTGTCTACATATTTCCTCGTTGATTCTTTCATATCGCCGTATTGATTCTATAATATTCGGCGGGAATTGATTGACGCATTTTCCATAATTGTTTATTTCCAAAATACTTTCTACTCGACTTTGGGCTATTATCAGGAGTAGATCTATCACAAAAGTGATGTAACTTTTGTATGTACATTACTACTTTGTAAGAAGAAGAACGTTTGGGCCGTTGCAGGGTGTAGCGTTTACCTTTAAAACTGTTCTATAAATAGTGTCAGTAGCTAAAGACATTTAAGTACATTAGCACTGGTTTGAAAATTAATTCTGTTAAGTTTGGGTTAATGTTCATTATATGTAGTGCTTGGAGAATCTGTAGTTATTGTTTGTTATTTTGATGTTCTGATATTGTGTTTTCGGTGAGAATTTTTCTTAATTCTATTGTTGGGCATGAATGTTTTTTTAAAAGCTGTGCTATGGAACTTGTATCAGAAAGGTGCATTGTAAGTCTCCTCGATAGGATAGGTGAGGTTAAACCAATATATATTTTATTATTTTCAGAGATACAATCTTGTAAAGGACATTTAAATTGATATATAACGTTGTTTTTTTTTAGCAAAACTCCAATTGAAGGAGAATAATTATCTTTAATGACTAAGTTGGAGGTTTTAAATTTATCATAATATATAATAAGTTTTATTTCTTATTATTTTCTGACTTCATTTCTTCGACACGAGGAGAGACACACAATTCTTACTATGCTAACCCCATCCCAACGCACGGCACATCTTGTGATGTTTAAGATCTCTGTCGGTAGAGATCCGAAAATCTTAACCACCGCCGCAACGGTAAAAACCTCAACTCTCTGCCATTGGGGCAGAGAACTCACCTATCTGCATCCATGGTCCAATGTCAACTTTCAACTAACTATTTTTCAAAATCCTCAAATTCTGAGGAACATCACTTCAGGGCATGACGTCATCCAAACTTTAGCCCCATTTTCTGTCTAGGGGTTTATTATGACAATGGCGATTGTAATATCCTTTGCGCGTGAGCGTAAAACTGTACCCAATGACAATGCCCTGAACTAAGAGACTTGAATAGTTCAAAGCCCAACCTAACTGAATGATAAGATATAATTTACAAAAAATGATTTATATAAAAAAAAACCTTCCTTAATTATATAACAATAGTTCGTTGTATGAATTTTAACTATCTTAAATTAAAATATCTACGCTCTGACTAATATAATCTTTGCTTACAATAAGAGTTTTTCTACTTTTTTCGGCATAATTTTTACTTAATTTAAAGAAATAAAAAATGTAAATTTCTAAATAAGATTTTTATTTTTATTCACACTATATGTCTATATAGTGGGTTGAGTGTTCGCCAAAGGCCTTAGAGATCTGAGTTCAAACCTTGGTCGAGTCATACCAAAGACTCAAAAAATGGAACTTGATGCAGCCTTACTAAACAATCAGCATTATAAGGTACGTATCTAGTGTAAAGTGAAGCAATACAGGGAAATGCGTAGCGCCTACCCCGACACCTCAGTGTTGTAACTATTGAAAATGGAGCCTTCGGGTTATCCTCGACTACTGTCGCCATCTTTTCTTACTTTTTATATATTCACCCTGAGACTTTCATATCACTTTCCTTCTCAAGATCTGCCGACTACGGTCTATGTACTTGTCCAACGTTTTGACGCTTTGATAATTTTGCTATAAAAGCAAAATATCCAATCGACGTAAAAAAATAAATTTCTTCACGTTCGACTTGTCATCACTCTAATATTTTTCGAAATCCTATTTGTTAGATGGTGGAACGTAGATTTTACTGTCATCGATTAACTTTCTGCGTTATTAGTTCTATTGTAGCAACAGTAAAATCAAATATTTGGTGAACCTTATATTCTACTCTGTGAATTAGCATAAGACTAGGATATTACCTTTGAAATGAAATATCCACTCATCAATATTCTAAAGTCTCTCTCTCCTCTATTTTCTATATAATTTCCTGTGTCCAAGGTATTACACAGAACCATATCCTCTAATGATCCCCTCCCCCATGAAGCAGCTCTGTTGTCATTACTTACAGTTTCACGGTGCTGGAGCCGATTTACCTTTTTGGGCTCCCTTTTATGAGCAAAATAGTTCCGTCTATGATAATGTATTGATTTTGCACTGACTGCATTAGCACAGTGGAGCTTAAAACATTCATATTAGTCATGTAGTGCTTAGTTATTTCAATTTATTGTCAAAAGAGATTTTAAAATCGTATTTAATCGGACGCTATAATCGTAAAATTGATTTTGGTTTAAACAACTCAACAAAGTTTGACATGCCATAAAATCAACCAAATAGCTAACGAACACACTAATAAACATTCTTTCAGTTCTATATAAACGACGTTTAGATTACTTAGTGTTTGGGATGTTTTTCTTTAATACAATGAGAATGTAAGGTTCAAAAGTGCCGTATGTCTATTTTTTTAATATATACGATCGGATAATTCACTCTGCCACACACACAAGTGTTAATTCCCGAACTGATGTTGAGTCACAGGCTTGGCCTAGAGGTATGTCATCAGCCTGATATTAAGCGGGTTTTGATCCCGGCTTAGAGTATCTCACGTGTCTAAGCATAATGAAGAGTTGTGACATTACGAAACTGTCTGTGGATGGCAATATAAATGCTCCTCCCGGGTTTTGAGCCCTATGGCGAATGAATACAGTGGTTGCTACTCGCGTAATGCAAAGCTCTTCAATCAACTTGAGAACTCCGGAATCCGACTGCTCAAAATGTAAAGAAACGAAATTCGATACATATGCGTAAATTTCTGAGTTAAGGTGAATATAATCAAACTGACGTAAAGTTATGCAGGTTTTCATTCCGGCTTGGAGTGTCGCACGTGTTTTGCCACACTGTAGACTTATGATACAACGAAGCAGTCTGTCTGTGCATGACACTATATACATACATATATATATATATATATATATGTGTGTGTGGGGGGGGGTGTATTTCAGATTATTCTTAAGATTTTGACTATTCTGTTCCACCGGAAACCGTTCCACTTTGTGAAAAGAAAAAAGACCCAAATCCTTTTGCAGACATTCTTTCCTTAAGTGTTATACTTAACTTTGAAAGTTCCTATCCTCCATTTTCACGTATTGCGTTTGTATCATCTCTCAATGGTTTTTTATTCGTTTATGATAAATAACTTATGATGGTTATAAGCATTGATGGAAAAAAAAAACAAAGAAGGTTTGGGAAGTGTTAAGTCTCTAACAAAAAATGAAAAAGTGCAATTGTATAAATATCAATGTCCGAAAGAGCTGAGAAACAATGGAGATAAGTCTGGTATCAGTGCGATAAAACAAAGGTAGTTTGGAACAAGCAGCAGCAAGCATAGGCCTCTATGTTAATGCACACAAAACGGAATATATGTGCTATAACCAACCGGGGGACATCTCCACTCTAGAAGGAACCCCACTTAAACTAGTAGACAAATTCACGTACCTAGGAAGCAGCGTCGAGTCAACCGAAAAGGACATCGAAACGAGGTTAACGAAAGCATGGACAGCTATCAATAGGCTATCGATTATATGGAAATCAGACCTAACCGATAAAATGAAACGCAGTTTCTTCCAGGCAGCGGTCACATCGATACTGCTATATGGATGCACAACATGGACGCTAACAAAACGACTGGAGAAGAAGCTAGATGGCAATTACACAAGAATGCTGCGTGCAATCCTGAACAAGTCCTGGCAGCAACACCCCACAAGACACCAACTGTACGGCCACCTGCCCCCTATCACGAAAACTATTCAAGTTAGACGAACCAGACATGCAGGACACTGCTGGAGAAGCAGAGATGAACTCATAAGAGATGTACTCTTATGGATCCCCACACATGGCCGCGCAAAAGCAGGACGACCAGCTCGAACGTACATTCAGCAGCTATGTGAGGATACAGGATGTTGTCCTGAAGACCTACCTAGGGCGATGAACGATAGGGAGGAGTGGCGAGAGAGGGTCAGGGATATCCGTGCTACCAGCGCGATATGATGATGATGATGATATTGTTTGGTCCAATTAAAATAGTATATCAGTTCATTGATAAAGATTTTAGACAAGTGAATATAAGATAAAGTATTAATATGCGTTTATTTGACCGAGGAAACACATGATAGAGAATAAATTAGGGAGAATTAATGTGATATTGAAAGAGAGAGAGAGAGAGAGCAGCGGGAGAGAGAGAATGAAATTAATACATGTGCATTTTCTTATTGTATGTGTTACGAAATTATATGAAAAGTACGTGGGCAAATGTAGATAATGGCATTGAATGTGTGATTAAAAAAATAACAAGATGAGCGTCTGCCAGCCATTTGGTCGTATAAAATTCTGGTTGTTACATTTGTCCGGAATTATCGCCAGAACACTAAGTAAAAGTAAAGTTGGCAACCATAGTCGAGAGTGACCCGAAGGCGCCCTTTTCGATAGCTTACTACACCAATGTGTAGGGGAGGGCGCTACTCCTTTTCCTGGATTACTCCATTTTACCCTTGATCCGTACCTTATAATGCTAAGTGTTAAGCAAGAAGGCATCAAGTACCATTTTTTGAGTCTTTGGTATGACTCGACCTGGGAACGAACCCAGGTCTCCCGGGCTATTAGCGAACACTCTAACCGCTATGCCAATGTCCGGTAGAACACTAATTTAACAATAAAAAAAAATAGAAATCTTTCTCACGAAAGTTAGACAGGTTTCTAAAATTAACATACTTCCTATTTCTACGAACAAAAAAAAAAAAACACAAAGAAATTCATTATTTATTATAAAGATATAGAATTTGCTTGTTCAAAATGTATAAAAGTGTTTACATGTTTAAAATGATAGGACTTTATTAAAACAGTGAGTCTTAAAACGTTGATATTGCAACTAAGAACATCGTAATAACCCCTTTAAAGTAAATGCTCAATTCATGTATACACTGGCACTTAAGACAAGGATATTGCTAGATACGATGAAGAAATTACCGCTTTTAAAATGATTGTGAATTGTATAAATTTTTATAAACAAAAAAGTGACTGACTAGGCTTTCATACATATAGCAGAAAAGAAAACTCATATTTTTTTTATTGAAGAAAGAAGATATACGTTCTATATCTGGATGCCACAAGCAAAAACAGTTTTAAAAATTCATACATGCACTAAAATGTAAGGGGAGATTACTTTTATCGATTCCAGTATCAAGATCAGGTATCTCTTGTTTTGAAATAAGGTGATGCAATTGATACATTTGCAATCTTAATCAGAATAATTCTTTTTTATTTTAAAAATCTAAATCTTTTTGAATACAAAAATTTTCAAATATTACTCAAATGCTAAAAATTCTCTTGGGGTTTGTCTGACCCGTTGTGAATTATCCAGTATGAGAAATATCATTTGCAGAGTATCAGGCTGTAAATCGTATGCTTTAATCTTGTTGACGTTCTAGTTAAGCAATCGAGGTGATTATCTTAAACATGTAGGTATTAATTGAGAACAAACGGATTCAGTAGCCTTGATTAGGCAACCAGTCTAGGAGAATTTTGAATTGAAGTGAGTTTTACATATTTAACAGCCCCTCCGCTCTGGCAGGATATGACACAAGGTCAATTTTTAAGCTTAAGTTTAACAGCTTTTTTCTTAACGGAGTTTTCCTTCTCCTCACCAATGCTGAAGAACCTAGTCAACCCTACTATTGACCCATAGCTGGTGGGAGAATTATTGGATTCATACATTTCCCAAGGGTATTAGTGCTATGGGAAATGCAATCAGTCTCGTCTAGGATTTGAACCCGTGTCGTCGTGTCCATTTCCTACGACGATAACCATCACACCATGGGCACCTTCATAAAAAAATCAGTTTTACTACTCTTAAGAACTGATCATGTGTCACATGCTGTCCTTGACTGAGGTCTTCGGTAAATACATTCTTCATAATCATCAGCGTTAAACAACGCAAAATATAATAAAGATATCTAACTCGAGGATTGAAAAACATTCTTACAACCTATATTATATCATAGTTGTTCATATATGAAATTTCCATATGATGGAATAATTACTTTAACGTTATTTCAGTCCATAGAGAGCTATGTTATGTCAAGAGGTTATGGAATAACGTTCATTTTACATTTATAGTTACATTTTGCATGAACTTGATTCTTGAGAATTTTTGCGAAAAGACCAATCAAATGCGAATGATTCTAAGCAAATCTATTTGATTCAAAGATAAGACCTTAAAAACTACTACCAATCGGGTTAAGCCTGGGTCTGGAAGTAATTGTAATGGAGAGCATCTTCACATTTTCTAGATCACCAGAACTGTATCCTCACAATCAGAGTTAATTGACATACTCAGCATACCTCATTGTAGGGGATACAGTCCGTGTATTACAGGGTGGAACGATAAAATTGTCGTCCTAAAGAAAACAACACTATAGCTTTATTTTAAGACTTTTATTGAAAAAATCAATTCAGGTAACTTGATTATGTAGTAGAACTGACATGTATTCAATGTAACCGCCTTCAGCCTAAATGACCGCCTCGATACGGGCCCGGAACTGAGAGCATGCCTTTTCCACAAGCGCCGATGGGAGCTCGGTGGATGGCGGCGATCAGGCTGGCTTTGGTACTGTGGGAGGTCATGTTAGTGATGTTCCCGACCAATGACCAAACGAAGTAGTCCAGTGGGTTCAGGTTGGGGGAGGAGGAGGTCAGCGAGAGAAGGGTACAAAGTCGTAGAACTCCTTTGTAGCCAAGCCTGGGTCTCTTTGGACTTGTGAGCCGGTCCCGAGTCCTGCTGCTACACCAAGGGTCTGCGACCGGCCACCTGATTGCACCCGGGGATCACCACACTCCTCAGCACATCCAGGTACACTTTGGTGTTGACTTTCAAGCCGACTTCGAAGATGTGAGGTCGCATGATGTGGCCCTCACTTGAAACCACACTAAAGACCATAACCCTAACCGGAAACTTTGTTTTCATCACCCTGGGCATGTCACTGTTATTCTTGGCAATCCAGATTTTCATTTTGAGGGTGCTGGCAATGGTCCTATTGTCCTAACTTGGATCGGTAGAGAGCATGACTTGTACAGCGGCACATCTCCGATCTCACTTGTTGAACATTGTGTCACTTTCAGGCATGATAGAAAGCTCCCATCACTCTTGGGATTTGTACACAACTGGCCAACTAGTAGATAATCTGCTGCAAAAAAAAAAAAAAAGAAAAAAAACCGGTTTTCATTAAACGGAAATGGAATCATGTCGTCTTTTTGGGGCGACAATTTTATCGTTCCACCCTGTATTAGCCTCACTGACGTTGTACATATTCAATCAGTTTAAAACAAAAGAAAATCCACTGGACTACAAATGTTGGATATTGACCTTTGCCAGGGCAGGATGTTCCAGCGGTTAAACAAAGTGGTTGTAGGACGCACCTGTGTAAGCAAGAAAGTCAAGTGATACTTAGGTGTAAACAGCTCACGTGAACTGAACCGGAAATGGTTGGCGTTGCGAATTTATATATACACATGTATCCATAGAATAACGGTCAGTCTCAATCTTACAGCCAGAAGAGATTCAGTTAGTCACGGAGAGCGGCTTCCGGGTGCCGCCTAGTGAAGGGGCGGTAGCCCACGGCACTAATTGTCAGAGGCCAGTCGTCAGTCTGCAGTCTTGAGTCTTGGAGTCCAAGAGTGGACACAGGAGGCCAAGTGACTTCTTGGCAAAGACTTGTTGAGTACGTTTCGTCAAAGAAGAAAAAATGAACAGTACTGAATCTGCATGTGGCGCAACGTTGCTGAGGAGAGATTTGGTCAATATAGCAGTGCCCAAGTCCTTCAAGTCCCCCTCAGTCTCTCTCTCTCTCTCTCTCTCTGTCTCTTACACTACATATATTTCGACCTTTTAGAGAAATAAAGTTGAGAGAGTAATATTTTTGTAACTAAGTTTTATGGTTCCTTCTTTCATCATTCACCGTTATGCTGCTTGGGTATGCAACACAAAGAACCCCATCTATGCTGTGTGCAACAATAATCGAACTGCTTGCAACGCCCAAATTTAATAAGATGTCTTCAAGCTGCAAATTTCATCGGTTGAAAAGTTCATATAATAATATCATACCTCCTCTTGAAGACTTTTTGACCAATGAGACCCAAGCACTGCAGCACCAATGGTAGAAATGTGTGGACCGCAAGAAAAACTTTTGAAAAATAACGTATATTGTTCAAGCCTTGAACCTTTTTGCGGACCCTCGTATGTTGCATTTCTAATCCCGATCTTTTTACCAGTATGGAATTCTGCATTAAACTTTTTCATCACAATGTTTTATTAATTTTTCCGTAGAAGTTCAACCAACCCCAGCCACAAAGAGTATGTAACAAAGGGTCAATTTTTTAGGCGGAGTACAACGATTTTGAATTCAGTTTATCTAGCCTAAAACTGGTTAGCATACCAGCTTCAAAGAGCCCTTTCTGTTCGACTATTTTTCCATATCTCGGACAACTGTTGGATTCATATCTTTATTATGTGCATAGTGCAATGGGAAATGTAAATAGCCTCGCGTAGGAATCGAACTCGATTTGCTGCGTCAATTTTATGTGACGATAACCGTTATGCCTCCAGTGCCCCCAAAAGTGTTTTTGTTTATGTGTGTGTGTGTGTGTGTGTGTGGGCATTTATCCAAGCTCTCCTACACGAGCTGGATGCAACAGGAACTAACTTTTTTAATCGGAAGATGACGAACAGTTTCAATGCCAAGGTTAATGTGCACATCCTGATCTACTATTTACTCATAGTCTGGGTGGATTCTATGTTGATTCATGCCTTTCCTATGAGTATGAGAGCTAAGTGAAATGCAAACAGCTTTGCCCAGGTTTGAACTTATATTGCTGAATCCATTTCATACGACATATCGTAGCCTCGAGCTACGCATATTGGGAATTTGGGTTTGAGAAAATGTCGTTACGAACGTCGTCAGTAAACGGAATTTCCTACCGTAAATCGGAAATGAATCTCAAGTATCAGCCTATCACGATCATCAACTTTGTCCACGCCCTAAATTTTCCGTAATAAACCGAAAATTATTTCCGAGACAATTAATTCTGCGACTCGCCCTCAGAGGGATTTTCTTACTGCTGCCTATTGCAAATAATATTTTCAAACTTCTCTAGGTCATATTATAACTAGTTCCATTATAATAACTGTGTAACATATTGACCCTCAGCCGAGCTGTAAAATAAGAAATGCACCTGTGTAAATAACTGGTGCATCCGGTCGAAGATATCAGGGTATAACCTTGACTGTGGATGGGTTGAATTGGGCGCAGATGTGACGCCCACAAGAAGCAGGTGGATGTCAAACAATTATATAACCCGATGCCACAGACAGGTTCAGTTAGTTGAAGTCAGTTAGTTGGAGATAAGATGCTGCAGTGAGAACCAGCACCCAGCAGAGGGCTATGGGCCCTCAGGACCCTCGATTGAGCAGCCTAGCAGAACAAGAAAGGAGTGCTGCAAAAGACAAAGGAACTGGGGGTCAATATGTTGCAGTTTGTTCAGTCTCCAACTCACCTCTCACACATAAACCTTTCGCAACCATTTCGAATAAAGTGCAAGATGTATATTTTTCTAAAGAGTGTTTGTTCGTCATTATTGTTGATTTTGTTTCCGCATGTATATGTGTATAGTTGTATATGTATTACGGCTATGCAACAGCAGGAAATAATTTTTCTGGCCAAAATCTAATGTCTCCTAAGTCGACCAGCTTCGCTATAAGATCAACCATCTCTCGGTCAAATGAGGAAAGGGAATAGCCTTAGGCGAAATATTTGACAGTTCTTTTCACTTGTACGAGTTCTAGATGACTGGACACCATCATCTCCTTTTCCTAGCCTCGAGCAGTGAACACAGAAGTGAAGTTATTTGTTTTAATTTTTTTGTTTCTTTTGCATTCCTCTTTATCACAAACTGTCCTCCTCAGGGAAGAGGTCCTTATTCCTACAACTGCCCACCTAAGGTATTTACTAATCACAACCGCTCTTCCTGGGTAAGTCAACTACTGACCAACAATAAAGTGGATGATACCTTTTTAGCAGCCTTTACCTCTCGTCTAGCCAAACGCAACAAACACCAGAAGAAACTGACTAGTCCATGAGTGGACGACACTGTCGGGCTACTGATGACTTCACTTATTCACAGAGTAGTGACGCCTAGCAGCTTAGCCCATTTTATCCGGCCTGCGAACTGCTAGCTTTATGAAAGCTATCCATAGCCTACAGTTGTATACCCCTTATTCTTTTTCTTATTTTTATCGATCTGGCCATATACCTTGTTTTCTCTCTGAGACTCCTTCAGGTGGTCTTGGGTTTATCTTGGTCCAATTATTTTCTTATAAATAGACACAAAGAGTTTGATTTTCGACGCTTTTATCAACCCATATTCCCGCGTCCACCGCACGACTGGAGATTTTTGGCGTCCGTTTGTCAAGGCCATCTGGACTAGTGAGTCATTAATTCTACCAAATTGCCCTGTTCTCGTGACTAAACCGACCAATTATAGAACTGCTAAAAAGGTCCACAAGGGGTCAAGGCTTGTCCATCATATCACTGATTATTTTTCATGACTCTCCTTCTAACGACGTATCATTTAATTTTTGAATTCATATATTTTGAATTCTACACTTACTTTACAGAATTTATAGGCGACCTATTCAAACCAACGTAACTTCATCAACTAGCTTATAGCGTAGCTTTTTAGACTTTCCTGTTATTCATTGCCAAATAAAAGTTGGCTCTAAACTTACTCACTTCCTTTCATCTTGGCATTTCCTGTGTCACTTCTAAAAGTTTGAGGGATCGATATATTCATTGGCCTCAAAGCAGACGATTTTGGTTGCGAAGTTAGCGCCTCTGTTAATGTTTCCTATTTTTCATTCAGAATCTGTCAGTGCTAAATCGTACAGTCAAATGAGACCAGGTTTTGATTAATTGTTTTTTTTTTCAACAGTAGTTTTACTGGAAGATCTTTTTTTAATATTTTGTTCTGGGATAATCTTTACCGACTCGTTACAATGTTATCACTCTCATGCAATGCCTAGTACTGAACCGAGTAATGACTGCATTCTGAATATTTCATTGCTACCAGATTTCTGTTTGAATAATTTCTATATTTACTATACCTAATCATGTGACCCCCAGGAGGATAATCTATTTCGACTGTTGTATTTGTTGCCAGGAGACCCATGTTCGACCACACGGGTAGGTATAGGCATGTTATTTTTACCAAACAAAAATAGAGTAGCGAATTGGTAAAATGTTCTTACATTGTAATAAAAGCTTTTGAATTAACGAACATCAGGTAAAAACCTACATTGTTAAACGACGTTCCGGTTAACTTCTTGTACATCTTTATAAAAAAACGTTTTTCTATCTTCAGACTATCTTTCATTTTCTGCTTACTTTTGCAAACATTATTGGCATCCCCGTATTCTTTGTATTCTCGTCGTCTTGCTTCTCAGATGTTAAATGTCTTATCATATTTTATTGTCCCTTTTATATATTTATCTGAATTTTTCTATTGTTGTATTCTTAGTTCGGTTTTAACCTATTGGCTCTATTCACCAAATGAATCTACGTAAATATTAAAAGAAAAAAGATTTTGTTTATCATTGGGAAAATTTCTTTTGTCCAGCTGATTTTCCTGAGATAAGAAAGTCATTTTGAACGCTTGCCATTAACCCCGAGTTAGGGACACGAAAGGACAGTTAACTCAAAACCAAATGCAGAAGGTGTCATGTCATTGGGTCAGAGCAAAATTCTTTCCATATTTTCAAAAATAACGCAGCGTTTTAACTTCATTTCACTTACAAAATATCTTAAATTCTCCCATCGAACGAAGGGCTTTAAGAAACCATCTTATAGTTTTTTAACATTATGACCTTAATGCACACAATTTAGCGGCGCTTCTGCAATATATGAAAAATCTTAGATTTGAACGCTCACATTCTAGTGACTTCCGCTTTAATTGGATATAAAAATACTTTTGTTTACTTTGAGTTAGTCTATTTATCTGCATTCATTTAAGGCTGACATTAGAATAATTTCCAAATATGCTGATGGCCATGACTATATATGTTGTATAGCCATGACCAACTATACAAACACATATGCATGCAGAATCATAACGACGACACAATAAAGACGAGCGACACAGTTCTTTAGAAAAATATACCACTCACTTTATTTATGGGAAAGGTATGAATCCAATAATTCTCCCTCCAGCTATGGGTAAATAGTAGGACAGACTAGGTTCTTCAGCCATGGTTAGGCAACTGGTCTAGGAGAAGGACAACTCTGAATTGAAACCTGTTAAACTCCGCTTAAAAATTGACCCTGTGTCATATCCTGCCCGAGCGGAGGGGTTGGTAAATAGTACCACTCACTTTATTTGAAAGGGCTCGAAAGGGTTGCTAAAGGTTTTACTGTGTTAGAGGGAGTTGGAGAGCGACAGAACTGCAACATATTGACCCCCACTCTTATGGTCATAACAGCATTTCTTTTCCATTGTCCTGAGCTGCCCAACCGGGGACCTGGGGACCCGCTCTGCTGGGTGCTGGTTTTCTCAACCGCATCTTATCTCCAACAACTCTGATCTCCAACAGATTGAACTTCCTGTGAACTGAGTTATGTAATATTTTGACGTCCACTCTTCTTCCTGCAAGCGTCACAATTTTGCACTCATTCAACCCCTCCACGGTCAAGGTTATATCCTGATATTCCTCGACCGGATGCACCTGTTATTTACACAGGTGCATTTCCTATTTTGACAGCTTGGCAGGGTCGGAGGTCAATATGCAACATATATATATATATATATATATATATATATATATATATATATATATATATAATGTAGTTTATGGTTATCAAAAGGTCCCTTGGTGACCAAATTATGTGATATTATTAGATAGAACTCAATACATATGATAGAGCTTTTATACATATACGAACACACACACACACAAATATATATATATATATATATATATATATATATATCACATGGTAATGTCTTTGACCTGGGGTTTCATGGTTTCTCGAATCACTTTTTTGTTTTTTTTTTGCATGTATTTGGGTCATCACTACAAATCTCCAACCCCGTATATTGTCAGCTCAAGTGACGGTGCCTGTGTTTTGAGATTCATGAAGCGGTCAGGAGCTGGCCTTGATTTGAAATATGATATAAGAAAGGGAATTGAGTCCTTTAAGCAGTGGGTTATGAGACATGGAGGGGCTCATGCCTGAGTGGTTGACTTTGAAGGAAGTGTATCTGCCTACCTGAGTTCAAATTATACTTCACAGAAAACGGATATCAAATACTTGTATTTTAAACTGTATTTAACAACATAGTAATTCGTTTGGTTTTGTTTGGTTAAATTTTTCCATATCTTAACTTGCTCGGTTATTTATTGAAAATGTCAGTATTTAAAGCAAGCAACTATAGATTTTCAAATAACAATTTTTGTAAGTAATGATAGTCATAAACAAGCAATTTTAGCTTAAAAAACCCTTCTTAACATAGATGTTTTGCATACAGTTATAAAATAATTAATGTGTTGGTGAATTGAGTTTGTTAATTTTTCTTTAGTGTTGACAGGTTGTAAATTATTCAGGGGTCTTTTAGTTAGCTAAAATCTTTGAGTAGAAATGTAAGTCAAACTGGAAAGGTCAAACGTGTCCACGGAGGTGGGGAGCTTAAGTTTAACAACTGATATCAAAATAACGTTGGGGAAGGCAAGAAGTCGAAATGTAAAAAAAGTGGATTCATGTCATGTCATAAGTTTGATTGAGGTAAAATGAAAACAGAATAAAAATTAAGGACACGTGTGATGATTATGATGATAACTTAGTGAGATGACATTACACTAATGATATACTTAATTTTAGAATATATAACATTTAGAGAATTTAAAAATTAGTCAGCTGAGAAGCTGTCGTTAGTCAGTTGAGTAGTGAGTTGAGAAGGGACCCACTGAGCCTTTTGGGGCAGCGACAGTGGGTGCGTAGCGGCGACTATGTCCTTGTTCATAGATCCTAATCTAACAAGTTCTCTCTCTCTCTCTCTCTCTCTCTCTCTCTCTCTCTCTCTCTCTTCTGCTTTGTTGACTGCTAGATAACTGTATGTAGTCTGAACATTAAACACCTTCGTATCAGGAACAGCTGATTTGCCTTATGTTTGAAGAAGTAAAACATCTATTGATATTCGAGATGGTGCCAAAGTGTTGGTCTCTTCACATTAGTTACTGTGGTACTATTTACCAACCCCCCCGCTCGGGCAGGATATGACACAGGGTCAATTTTTAAGCGGAGATTAACAGGTTTTAATTCAGAGTTTTCCTTCTCCTAGACCAGTTGCCTAACCATGGCTGAAGAACCTAGTCTGTCCTACTATTTACCCATAGCTGGAGGGAGAATTATTGGATTCATACCTTTCCCAAGGGTATTAGTGCTATGTGAAATGCAATCAGTCTCGTCCAGGATTTGAACTCGTATCACCGTGCTCATTTCCTACGGCGATAACGACTACACCACGGGCACCTCCATAAGTTACTGTGGTAAGCATTGTACCACACAGTTATATAGCTTCAAGTATTAATATGTCAATATAACAACCACTCAATCTATCTCTCTCCGTCCTAATCGGGCATCGCACTTGGTAAGTTCTCTAGACGGTACCCAGTATCTACACTGAGGTGTTGAGTGAAAACTTTTTATAATCAGACAGAACTGGTGAGTTTGTGTAGCAGTCCACAGGAGAATATTGCTAATGAGGTCGTTCTTACTTTATCAATAATGCTCATCATGTCTTGCTTGTCTTTCTTGGATGTTTAGCGAGGTGGGAATAAATGGGTGTATTGTGTGGTGTTGCTTTTAGGAATTTTTCGAAAGTTCAGATAATTTACAAGAAACTATTTGGCTGGTTGATTTTATGGCATGTCAACTCTCGCTGGGTCATTTTTGCAAAAACCTGTCTAAAAGATACAGCATAGAATTATATGGAGTTCAAAATATATTTTCCCGATCACTTCTTAGCGATAAAGCCTTGAAAGTTGGCTGAAATATCGATGTTTTAAAAGTCAATATATTACCGTAGTTGAAAATGAAATTAACAGTGAATGAACCGTTAATTTTCTTCAAAACACTTTCCTTGGTATTCGAT
The DNA here is from genome assembly GCA_963585895.1 of Sepioteuthis lessoniana. Lineage (NCBI taxonomy): Eukaryota > Metazoa > Mollusca > Cephalopoda > Myopsida > Loliginidae > Sepioteuthis > Sepioteuthis lessoniana. Next base: position 52,379 of record CAUZXS010001655.1, on the reverse strand, counting down.
GTATTCATTCCACTTCAGTGATCTAATAGAAAACGGTTCTTTCATCGCGACTCAAATGTAAACCAAGCGAAAATGATAAATTATCTCTTCAAAACTGTATAAGTATCCAGACCTAAAATATTAATCAAACAATCAATAGTAAAAGTAAAAACTTTACAACATACATATTCTGCCACTCTCCGCTGTGGATTCGCTTCCTTATAAATTTTTATGATCCTTTCCTTGGTTGACATTTTTTCGGAGGGGTGGGGGAAGTCATGTTTCCTATAAATTACGTATATCCAACGGCTAGTTGAGTTCAACACGAACTGTTTTGAAGAAAATTGGAAAACAAACTTTTCCAAATGTGATGAATTTATTTTGATTGAAAGTCAACGTTAAAACGTTTCGGTTTTGATAAACCTTCATCAGAACTTTAAGATAGAGAAAAAAATGTTTGTAACGGTAGAAAATATGAAAAGAATTGATTTTTAACAGTAGACTAATTCGGAAAGAACTGTTTTCTAACAGTTGACGAATTTTAAAACAACTAATCATAAATAGTTCAGAAATGTTTATTAAGAGTAGATATACTTGAAAAGAAATTTTCAACGGTAAACTAATTTGAAAAGAACTGTTTATTTACAGTAGATAAAGACCTATTTTTAACAGAAGACAAATTTGAAATGAACTGCTTTTAATAGTAAACAAATTTGAAGAGAACTGTTTATTAACCGTCGATAAATTTAAAAATAACTGTTTCAACTGTTGACAAATAAAAAAAATAAACACCTTTTCTAAGGTAGACAAATTTAAAAGAAACTGATTATTAACAGTGTATGAATTTGAAAAGAACTGTTTTAAACAATAGGGAACATTGAAAAGAAGCGTTTATTAACAGTAGACAAAGTACCAAAAGAAACCGTAGCAGCAATAACGATTTTCTATAGAAACACCAAAGTGAACGTCCGTTCACCGGATGGAGACACAGAATACTACGATATTGTAGCAGGAGTACTACAAGGGGACACACTAGCCCCATACCTCTTCATCATCAGTTTAGACTACGTGCTTAGAACATCGTTGATAAAATCAGAGAAAACGGCTTCGAGCTGACAAAGAAAAGAAGCAGAAGTTACCCCGCAAAAACTATTACTGGCGCCGACTACGCCGTTGACATAGCGATTCTGCCAAATACACCCAACCAAGCCGAAACAATACTGCATAGTTTGGAACGAGTCGCCCCAGACATTGACCTACACGTCAATGCACACAAAACTGAATATATGAACTATAATCAAACTGGCGACATTACCACACTAGACAGAACCTCTCTGAAACTGGTAGACAAATTCACATAACCTAGGAAGCAGTATCTCATCAACCAAAAAAGACATCGACGCGCGGCTAACGAAGGCATGGACAGCTATCGATAAGCTATCGATCATATGGAAATCAGACCTGTCCGATAAAATGAAACGCAGTTTCTTCCAGGCAGCGGTCGTGCCGATACTGCTGTATGGATGCACTACTTGGATGCTAACAAAACGGCTGGAGAAGAAGCTAGACGGCAATTACACAAGAATATTGCAAGCTATATTGAACATGTCCTGGAAGCAACACCCCACAGAGCACCAACCATACGGCCACCTGCCTCCCATCACGAAAACTATCCAAGTTAGACGAACCAGACATGCAGGACACGGCTGGAGAAGCAGTAACGAGATCATAAGTGATGGACTCCCACATTTGGCCGAGCAAAAGCAGGATGACCACCTCGAACGTACATACAGCAGCTATGTGAGAATACGGGATGTAGTCCTGAAGACCTGCCAGAGGCGATGAACGAAAGGTAGAAGTGGCAAGAGAATGGTCAGGGATATCCGTGCCAGCGACATGACATGATGATGATGATGATAAGTATAGTTTTAGTTTACACACAGTTAAATGTCTAGCCAGTTCTATTTCAAATAATTCAGTTTAGTATAGTATAATTTCAATGTCAAAAACAGTTCTATGTCAAACAATTCAATTGAGCATAAGTATGTAGTTTAGTTCTACTTGACCCAGAGATCAGGGGCTACCACTCTGGGCCTGAGAGAACCTGGGAGCGATGGCATTAAGGTGTGCTGTGCATTTCCAAAAGCTCCAGCATCACTGAAACCTTACCATTAGATTGTTTAGGGTCATATCTTGGACATTCATTGCGGGGTCTTACTCCTCTGCAGAGGTGCTGTCGGTGTATTCTACATACCCAGCTGACTGGGCAATGTAGGCTTTTAGAATCAACATGACCGATAGTGGCATTAAAATTAGGTAGAATACACATTTATAATACCACTAAAAAATTGGCGACTGTAGTCCAGGACGATCCGAAGGCTCCCTTTTCAAGAGCTACTACATCGAGGTGTAGGGGAGGGCGGTACTCTCTTCCTTGGATTGCTCTACTTTACCCTTGATACGTACCTTATATTGCTGAGTGTTAAGCAAGGAGGCATCAAATACCATTTTTTAAAAAAAGTCTTTGGTATGACTTGACCTGGGAAATAACCCTGGTATCCCGGCGAACATTATCATCATCATCATGTCGTGCCGCCCGCACGGATATCCCTGACACTCTCTCGCCACATTTTCCTATCGTTCATCGCCTCTGGCAGGTCTTCTGGACTACATCCCGTATCCTCACATAGCTGCTGTATGTATGTTCGAGCTGGTTGTCCTACTTTTACTCGGCCATAAGTGGGGGCCCATAGGAGTACATCATTTATGAGCTCGTCCCTTCTCCTCCAGCAGTGTCCGGCGTGCCTGGTTCGTCTAACTTGGATAATTGTCGTGATAAGAGGCAGGTGGCCGTATGGTTGGTGCTTTGCAGGGTGTTGGCGCCAGGACTTGTTTAATATTGCTTGCAACATCCTTGTGTAGTTGCCATCTAGCTTCTTTTAGAGCCGTTTTGTTAGCGTCCAGGTGGTGCATCCATACAGCAGCATCGACACGACCGCTGCTTAGAAGAAACTGCGTTTCATTTTATCGGTCAGGTATGATTTCCATATAACCGATAGCTTATCGATAGCTACAAAAAATTTGTATAAAACACAAAATTCTCTACAGAACTAACTGAAAAACGACTCCAAATACAAGTAGCTCTTTCGATAACAAAAAAACACTTCACACATGAAATCTGTTTCAATTTGGAAGGTACAATGTTTAAACGCATTTGAAACACATACACTGTTCCAATTCCCGGTGATTCATAGTTACATGATACTGATATGTAAATTTTACGTTTTCAAAGCAAAGGTCTGCGCGTTCAAATATGACGTTAACTATACGCAATGAAGGCTCTCAACCTAAATATTAATCGTTAACATAAAATACCTCATAATAATGTGGTCACAACCATACCCTTTATAATGAACAAGGAACGTCGAAAGTACAAAATGGGCTGTAACATCAAAGATTTAGGACAATTATTAAACAGCCTAATCTTTTCTTTAATAAAATAAACCTTCAAGAATACACTCACCCCCCCACATATATATATGTATATATTTAAAGAGAGAGAGAGAGAGAGAGAGAGAGAGAGAAAGAGAGTGTGTGTGGGGAAGAGAGAGGGAGCCAGAAAGAAAACTATTTGATATTGGGCTTACGTTTGATTGTATTTCCAAACAGGCGCTTTCGAATCTGAAAATGGGATTACGAATAAGTTTAGACCAGTAGAACATTTGTGTTATGAATTTAAACTTGTGCTCAGATATTTCCAAGATATTCGAAAAATAGAAAACGGAAATCTGCAACGCGATAACTGATCACAGCTGCGTATGTTACTTTCTCTGTAAGTTTTGTGCTATCTCTATTTATGTTACCAAATAGGACTTATTCTCAAAAAAAAAAGAAAGAAAGAAAGAAAGAAAGAAAGAAAGAAAAAAAAGAAAGAAAAAAAAGAGAGACGGTAGAATTGAGGTGGAAAAGGAAGAAAAATATTTCCTTTCCCAAAAGTCTTACCTTACAATTTATTCTAAAATTAAAAAAAAAAAAGAAAAAAATTCTATAAAGTCATTGGTTTCTAGAGAGGAAAATACGCAGCTAGATATGCCAACTATATTTACTCCCTGTATTTTAGGAGAGGGGATATTTTTGGTCATCTAATCTCACAGATAATGAATTTCAGACGAGAGAAAAGACAAAATCTTCATTCTGTCCTTAAAAAGACGACTAGAATGATTAAGCCTACTTTCACCAGCAAAAAAAAAAAAACAAAAACAAAAAAAAAAAAACAAAAAAAACCAAACAAATAAACATAAAAAAACAAACAAACAAACAAACCAAGAATAGCTAATCCACTGAAAATGGTATAACAGGTGATTTGTGAAAAATTATTTTATTCATTTCCAGTCAAAAATAAAATCATTTTTGAAAGAGTTTGGATACACCTCGTATTGCGTGCATTTCATTGTTTCATCCTTTTTCTCACTCACTCACTCTCTCTCACTCTCTCTCTCTCTCTCTCTCTCTCTGCTTGTGTGTATAGGTGAGTGTGAATGGGTTTCTGTGTTTGTATATGTATGCGTATGTGTCTGTGTGTCTATGAGTGTATGCTTGTATCAACTTGTGTGTGTTAGCGTATGTTTGTGTGTATATATGTGTGTTGTTGTGTATATTTGTGTGTGCGCACGCACGTGATTGTGTGTGTGTGTGTGTGTGTGTGTGTGTGTGTAGATGCTTTCTTTTGAATGGTTGCATGCGTTTGTATCTGTTTACGTGTACTTGTGCGCGTAGGATAGCGAGCGTTTGCTTTTTGTGATTTTTGTGTATTGGTATGAGTTTGTATGCTTTTGTGCGCATATCTCAGTGCGTTTGCTTTTATGTCCGTTAATGCGTGTTTGTACGTATGGGCGGTGCTTGTGTGCGTGTGATTTGATATCTCTGTGAGTCTGTGTGTGAGTGTACGCATGCGCGAGTGTGTTACGTAACAAGCCCATCTAAGCCGAAAAGCCATCGACTTCTTGTCAGATTAAGTCTGGATAGACATGCCGAGTATTATGTCAAAGTTCAATCTCACTTTACGCCAAGACAAGAAACAAGTAAATGAGTGATGGCCTGAAGATGAGATGTTCCCCTTTCTATGATTATCCGGGGATAAAGATTAACTAAAGCCAGGTCATTATACTCTGACTGACGTCCGCTATTCGAAGTTATCTCCTTTTGTCACCTAATGATTTCGTGTCCACATTGAAAAACAGAAAACAAATCAATAACTCTCTCAAAGGTGGATATCTCCGAGATATTACAGGACTGCATCTAATGGACGTCAGAGGCTTTGGGTCATTTGATTATATGTATCTCTTCGTTTGTCGATCGTTTTATATCTGTAGTTCCTCATGTGTTTGTGTGCGCAGTTACTCTATAGATCTTGGCATAAGCGAGATGAAAAAAGAAGGTTACAATTGTATTGTTTTCGAGAATAATATCGAATAACTTAATTCACATAAAGGCAAATTACAGGTTTATCGGGTCATAATTCATATCTATTTTACTATCTAAAATATATTTTTCTCAGACTTTTTCTTTCCTTTCCTGTCTGATGTGTTGGTTGGCTTTTGAATTCTCTGACTGTATTCCCCTTTCAGATGGCTAAGATTCTCTTCTTCATCAAAAAAGAAATGCCATGGATATAAAACCAAACGGAATCTGACGATGATGCTTCAATTTTGGTGATCAAGGCCGAGTGGAATACCTCTTCATTGCTATTACTTCCAGGTCCACTATGCTCCATAGTGGTGCTATCCTTTAGATTTGTAAGATTGGACGACTTGGAATCATAACTGTGTGCCAAAAACGCTCTCAAACTATTACAAAATATGTGAATATGAACGAACATTAAAAAACAATTCTTAAGCTGTATGCTTAAAATAAACCTACACGGGTTGGCATGACGTTAAATCAATCTCTCAATTAATTCTTTTTCTCGTCAATTGATTTCTCCTTTCATTTAAACTTCCTAGAAAATAGCAATTTCAAAAAGTTGACATGTTAGAATCATTTTAAAACCGGGATGTTGTTTTTCTATGTGAGTGTTTTTATATGTTATTAGTATGTATAATTTGGTTTGTTTTATGGCATATCAAACACATTTAGTTATTTAATGCTAAATCCTGTTTTTACATACATACCAAGTATATATGATTTGTAAACTCATTTTGTAAATATATTTTTAACGAGCCTCTGGTCATTCTTTTGTATACAGCTAAATGGCTTCAAGTATTTCTACCTAACACAAATGTTCTATTCACTATTAATCATTTGTTTGCTCACAATAAAAAGGTTTCAAGTATTTCTTTGTAACATTCTATTTAACATTATAAAACATTATTTAATCGTTTGCACAAATGTAAAGGGTTTCAAGTATTTCCATGGATCACTAACAATTCAATTAAACATTAATCATTTGTTTACACACATGTATCAGATAAAACAGTTCTTTTTCAAATAATTCAATTTATTATTAGTCATTTGTTTGTACACGGTTTGAATGTGAAACAGTTCTATTTGACACATCGATAGGACCCTATCAGGTGATACTAATCAAGGACAGAGTGGACCTGGGACCGATTTCCATGAAGGCTTACTCTGCATTACCTAAAGCTTATCCCTCACCAGAAATACGGTCGGTCAATTCTACAGTCCCCGCAGCCGACTTTCCTGAAAAGTAAAAATATGTGATTTTTTTTATTTTGAGAATGGTATTTTTCCACTTTTAGAATAAATTTTTGTATTTAAAAATACTTTTAAATAAAAATAAGGGTTTTTAAATCGAACTTTTATCATCGCAAAATGAATTTTTCAAACGAACGTATTTTCTAAACGATTGTTGATATTCTAAAGATGATTTTAAGAATAAAACTCAATGTTTACATAAATAAAGTTGACGACCTGAGTCGAAGGTGACCCGAAGGCTCCTTTTTCACTAGCTACTACACTGAGGTGTAGGGGAGGGTTCAACCCCATTCCATGGATTGATCACTTTACCCTTGATCCTTACCTTATAATGCTGAGTGTTAAGCAAGGAGGCATCAAGTACCATTTTTTGAGTTTTTTGTATGATTCGACCTGGGATTGAACCCAGGTCTCCCGGACCATGTGGGGCAAATAATTCTTTTTATGCAGATATGCTATGAAAACAAAGAAACTATACCAAACCCTATAAGGATGAATTTAGCGTTAAATGTCCCGTGAAGGTTGTTATGCCATTAAACAAAGTAACTTAACTAGTAGTACACTTTTCCGAATTATAATTATTATTATTCCAGCTATGGGTAAATAGTAGGCCAGACTAGGTTCTTCAGCCTTGGTGAGGCAACTAGTCTAGGAGATGGAAAACTCTGAATTCAAACCTGTTAAACTCCGCTTAAAAAATAGACCTAGTGTCATATCCTGCCCGAGCGGAGGGGTTGGGTAAAGAGGATAATTATTATTACAACTGATGAATTTTTCACACGAGTTCTCACTGATAATATTTCACTGGAGTCAGTGTGAGAGCAGAACACTTCTAACTATCTTGGCTTATTTCATTGGTGTGGTGGGGTGAATGGTTTTAATTCTTCCGATAAGCTCCAATTCATCCAGTCTCTTTACCAAACCATTGAGGACTGTTCCAAAGGCTCCAACAACCAATGGTACAACTGTTATAGTCATTTGTTATTATTATTGTAGTTTAAGATTAATTTTGTGTGTGTGTGTGCGTGTGTGTGTGTGTGTGTGTGTGTGTGATAATGAAAGTAAATAGATAAATGAATAAATGAAAAACAAAAAATTCAACGAATAGGATGTGCAAGTAAAATAAAACGACGAGTTTTTACAAAAATCTATAATAATATTGATGATTTTACTGAGAAAATAACGGAGAATTCTGATTAATATGTCATAATTATATCAAGTACAATGTGTCTCAAAGTAAATGCAACCCATTAATATGATAATTCAAATTGCATCAAGTCTTTGTTCATCCGAGTCTTAAAAAGCAATCATATCACTTCAAAAATGTCAAACCAGATGACAAAAGCAAAAATTGATTGACTTTATCCAGTAGTGCACATGTGAGGCTATCTTCTTGGAAACATCTTTAGCGGAACTTTTCGGGCTCCTTCCGACTGAATCTTTTATGGCATCCAGATTATCAGGACATTTTGCTGTCAACTTCCTCGCAGATCTGTTATTTTCTGACTTCTTGTTGTGTTATGTAACTAACACCGTGGCTTGATATTTGCGTACCCAACAATAAATTTGGCTTTTCTTGGGATTATTGTTAAAGTTAAACTACTAGCGAAATTTTCCTAGCACAGTTTTGCTTGATTTTGCCTCCAAATAAGTCGAGGCTTGATTATTTTCCCTGTCTTGTCCAAGGCATTGTTGTAATATTACGGACGGGCGCTGTCGTCAATCAGTGAAGGTGTCACGAGACTAGCGCTTGCGGACAGAATGACCTGCAAAGTTAGACGTGATTTTAAAATAATCACAGATGAACTATCACGTGTTTCACTGGTGACAATGAACATTCGGGGATCTTCGATTTGTTCTCCAAAATCTATATATGAGAAAACAAGTAACGAGATTTTGCCAGAGTTAAAGGCAGCTTTCAACACAGTCAAAGGTTCCGAGGCCCCAACCCGTCCTACCCAGTCTGCTTTGACAAGCGTATGTCAATAGCCAGCTCTCACCCACACCCCGTCACCACCAAGAGGAAGGGAGAAGAAGGACGCAACTAAAATGAACTTTTTGAGTTGCAGCGATCATAGCTGAATAATAAACGACTGCAATATTTTCTTCCCTTACCTTCGACTTTGAGTATTTCTTTTTCTGCGGACTTCTTTCTTTACAGCACAACACGTTGGTCCAATTGTACATTGTGATCAAAGTTTAAATAGTTGCTTTAGTATACTATATTCAAATCCGAATCAAAAAGAACACAGCATTATCATTTGTAAATTAGTCTGCAGTCACGTAAGTGCCATGTATATTGAGACACCCCATATAACTATGTATATTGAGACACCCTATATAACTATGTATATTGAGACACCCTATATAACTATGTATGTTGAGACACGCAGTAACTTATGTAGAGGATAAAAATGATGTTCTGTGCGTTGGAAGACACCTAACATATTCATTCAGTTTTAAACGAGAATTGAAATTGCTTCTTTCTTTAGGTTACAGTATTATGAATATAAAAAGCTCTATGATGTCTCGTTTTAACAGATTTATAGTTATATACATATATAGATACATATAATGATGCTTTTAGTTTTGGCTTATTTTGGTTCCTTTGATTCTAGTCATATCAAGCATTGTAGTTTTTTCAAAAACTTCCGTGTAGTAGGTGTACTATTTAACCCGTTACTGGGTGGTTAAAGAGTATCATACATTTCCAAAGAGTATTATTCCGAAAGTGAACCCTAAAGAGTGAATGGGGTTCGAACCTGCCTACTACGGATCTTGCGATTCAACAAATCAGTCACAATGCCCCGTGGACTCAACCTGATAATTTTAGTTACATATCAATTGATGACAGTTTTAAACGGGCACAAAAACCTTTTAAAAACATAACAGACACAGAAAGCAGTTTTATAAAAGATAGTATGCTTGCATATGTAAGTTCACGTAGCTTTATGTGATTATAATTATTTTTTCCAATTTATACCGTAAATTTGGAAGATTAAAAATGGCGACCCCACCACAAAATAATTATTCAAGTGCTAATGAGACTAGGAATTGCTTCAGCCTCAAAAGCAGTGCCTTTCGCATACATACTTACATACATAAATAATTATTGCTATATCTTCACACATGAATGCCGTCTCTTGATTTTATAAAGGAGAAAAAAGAAATACTTGTATATCAATGGATTAAAGTGGCAAGTGCTTCTACAACACGTATACGATTCTGCAGTTTAATTGTATTTTCTTTCTAACGAAGGGACACAACTAACTTGAGCGGCTATGCTCTCCTGTTGACATAACCATATTCCTTTGATATACCACAATATTATTTTGCCATTTTATCATTCTGCTGACATATATTGATATTTAAAACTACCCAGAGATTTTCAAGATTATTTACCCGCTTTCACACTTCAAGATCCTATTTGTTTTGAACTTCAGAGATTTTTCTTCTCCTTTACTAGTAATCCTACCATGGCTTGAAAGCCCAATCTACTCTGCTATTTTCAAATTTATCCATGTGAATGATTGCGTATGAAGGGGACGCAACTGTACCTATGGCTCTTCATTTTATTTCTATGCAGGGTCAACCTTAAACAAATGAAGTTATTTAATATGCCACAAACCAACAGTTGTATGGTCACCTAATTTCCATCTCTAAAACCATTTAAATCAGATGACATAGACACGCAGGACACTGCTGGAGAAGTAAGGACGAACTCATAAGTGACGTTCTCCTATGGACCCCTTCACACGGACATGCAAGTGTTGGGCGACCAACTAGAAATTTGTACGGACACAGGATGTAGTCTAGAAGACCTACCGGAAGACCTAAAGACAAGAGAGTTTCAGGGTAATCCATGCTAGCAGCACGGCATTGTGATGATGCTGAAGTGTTGTATTAGTACTGTTATTACCTCTGTAGGTTGGATTTTGGTATTCCTTAGTTCTTGTTTTCCCCTGAGAGCTGAAAGTATCTCATTATGTTTGATATTGGAATATAGGGATATGACATCATTTGTGGTGAGAATCACATTTTGTGATATTGTTTTGATGATGTTTTATTTAGGAAATCCACCGAGTCACGAATGCAGAACCTTACTGCGCAACATCTACAAAGACAGAATTGAAAACATGTAAATATAACCGTCAAGAAAGATTGACTATCTCGTTTACGCAGGATAGATTGATGATATATTCATGATATACACAGGCGGATAGAAAACAACTGAATAATATCCTAATCAAGAGAAATGTGATATACGACTCGATCAAATTTGATCTTGAAAAGTTTACACATTCAATTGCATTTTTAGACACCTTAATATATATTGATAAGAACAGACTGCAACAAAATCCTTTAGCACAAAACCGACTTACACACACAGATTTTTCTCGTAAAGATCTATTCACACCAAACACCTAGAAGACAGATTTCTTTGTTGTAGAGCGATCCGACTTAGAATAATCTGCACAGATAACAATGAATTAAAAGATTAGAGAGATAAATTAAAACGACTGATCTTGTGGGGTTCTAACTGAAGGTCAAGGGCAAAGGGCTAAGCTGTGTAGCTGTTTGATATCTGACTTCATATTTTGGTTATTTTATTTTACCCCCACGTTGGCTAGTCGGTGTAACGCCTTGCCTAAGAAAGTCTCAAAAAGAATTATACAAAAGAAGACTAACTGATAGGAGACGAAGACGTTTCTTTTATACTTTCCTTTATTTTCTGGGTTCAACAACCATTCCATGGGTGAGGGAGTTTTTCCTGAATACATTGAAATGGTTGAATCCCCAAGTTCAGGTGTCAAAATACGTTAATCGTTTCGTGCACATGTTGGTTCTCATTTGTTATTTAGGGCTTCCAGAAGGGTTAGTTTCTTTTGGAAGTTTTTCAAAGTCCAATTGTTTTAGTTTGTAGCTTCCATCTCGAAGTCTTTACATTCCAGCGTATTGTTAACCGAGAGAGAGCTGCTACTGGGTGAAAGGGACTAACCAACGCCTAGTCTAAAGACATATGCGTGGTGCCCAGACACCCGTCAGCAATGATGTTGTCAAATCGCCGGTCACTGCCTGAAAGACAAAGAAAGCCTGTTCCTCCTTGCCTTTTTTTCTTTACGCATGCGTCATCCTTTTTTCCTGTCAGGGACCTCTTGGAGTTTCTGCATATTTTAAGTTTGCTTTTTTTAGAATTCAATTTAAATTTCATTTATTTATTTATTTATTCGTTCCCGAAAATCTCAACAAGGGGATAATCCTATAGGTTAATCAAAAACTAGTTAACCAAGCAAAGTACATGTAATATAATGGCCGAGATTTCGGTTTATGCCTTTAGGTTTGGTTGGGCTGAGAACCTTTCGGCTTGGCGCATGGGTTAGTTAGATGCAACATTAACACAGGTATTCACACGCGCGCGCACAGAGCGGACGTGTCACTCAGAGATGTCACAATAGCCCGAAATGGAAAACGGGTGATAGCCAGTGCGTATGACGTCACGCACCAGTAGCGAGCGGATGATTTGGGGATTTTGAAAAAGAAAGTTAGTAGGGTTGAGACCTGTCTCGGGAGAAGACAGTTGGCTTTCGCTTGCTCGTGGAGGCCTTGGGCTGGTGTCGCACAAGATGGGAGTAGGGGCAGATGAGAAAAGCCAGAATAGAAAGAATGTGTATCTCTCTTCCTTATGTCGAAACCTTTAACTCAAAGGTAATAAAAGGTTTCGTACCTGAACAGAGAAGTCGTTACGTGTTTTTCGAATTTCGAGATTCCTATATTCTATCTTTATTCGATGTACGTTTCACACATAGCCATATCATGGCTATGGTACATACACCCCAAGGGAAGACACCCTAAAACTTACATTGAAAGCGAAAATCAATCCCATTCCCTTCGCTAAAGTCCAGATAATCAAGAAAATTTAAAAGTAAACTCAAACTTAAAATATATTTTTAAGAACTGGATATACTAACCTATCATCCACTAAAACATCTCAGAGAAATGATGGGCCTGTAACAACAAACCATAAAATAATCTATTGGAAACTTAGAAATATAATCCTTAGAATTTTGCCAACTATGCGATTTCAAAAACAACCGATCCCGAAAACACGAACGGATTCAGCGTTTTTGCAACTGAAACGACTTTCAAAATTTACAACGAATCGAATAGCTCTAATGTTTTACATTTGCCGGAATGCACATCCTGCAGAAAATAATATATCAAAGAGGAAGAACACTCGTTTTACTTAAGATTAAATAACAATAGACATAGAATGAAATCTGTAGATCAGAACAATCGATCATTAGTCAAACTTCCCTTCCACACAAACCGTCACAATTTCTGCAGAAATGCTGAATAAACGAATGAGAAAAGATTTTAAAATGAAATCAATGATAAAAAAAAGAAAGAATCCAAATGGATAAACATTCTGAAAACATATAAGCCTTTTAGATTTTAGATGAAATTTAGTGACTCGACCGGGAAAGAATGAAAAGTTGATACGCATAAACACCTATGCAACGGAATAAAACCGACAATTATTCGCTGCTGATTTAAAAGGCCGACTCTTAAAAATAACACTAAAAAATCGACATGAGTAAACAACAGAAGATTTAAGTCACGGCTACTTGGAAACGCACTCCTTTCAGACTTAATGAAAATATTTATGAGCAGGTGCTCTTATAATAGAGAGACGAATAAGAAACCAATGATAGTACTTTCATCAAACGATATTTTTCAAACTAACTGATATGCAACACCAATATATATATATATATATATATATATATGATTTGGAAGCGCCGGCAGTCTCGTAGTTATTGCCGTCAAAAAGGGAAGTGGTGTATCAAATTCAAGTTCTGAATGAAGCTGTCTGTATTCCCCTTCACGTCCTTAAAGAAGGCATCCCGTTATCTATGAATAAATAGTCGGTATAAAATAAAGCTCTTTTATTTGATAGAGAAACAGGTCTCAGAAAAGGAAAACTGAATAGAAACCTAACATGGTCTCCGGAGGTTTTTGTCAAGAAGAGCATGCAACCAGTGAAAAGTATGGTGATGGAACTTTGCTAGATCGTACTAATCCCGAGGCTTAGTTCGTCACTGGGTAGATTTCCTACTATCATAACCGTTACTCTGCGAGCGTCCCCCAAAAATAAAAAGGTAGATGCCGGGAAAAATAAGTTGGTTATCAGAGGATTATTCACCATTCGGAACATTATATTTAATTTCATATTTAAAATGTCAGTGATAACACAAAATTACAGTAAACATCTCAATGAAATGAATTTCTGGCAATCAAAAATAAATCGTTTTCTCTCCTACCAAAATAATGAATATGCTGATAGCATTTTGATAATTACATTATTTTCAGTGCTGCTGAGCAAACACTTTAACTTTGTCTACAAATTCTCCGATGCATTGGTGAAATGATATTTTTGGGTGTTCTTTTAAAAGCACACAAGGACAATTCCCAAACACGTATTGATTTTATAGCGACAGGCACATATTTATATATATTTCAAAGCACACACACACATATATATATATATATATATATATATATATATATATATATATATATATATATATATATATATATATATATATATATATATATATATATATATATATATATATATATATATATATATATATATATATATATATATATATATATATATATATATATATACACAGGGAGGTGCCCGTAGTGTAATGGTTATCGTCGTAGGAAATGGACACGGCGACACGAGTTCAAATCCTGCCAGACACTAATTGCGTTTCACATAGCACTAATACCCTTGGGAAAGGTATGAATGCTATGGGTAAATAGTAGGGCAGACTAGGTTCTTCAGTCTGGGTGAGGCAACTAGTCTAGGAGAAGGAAAACTCTGAATTCAAACCTGTTAAACTTCACTTAAAAATTGACTTGGTGTCATATCCTGCCCGAGCGGAGGGGTTGGTAAATATGATATATATACAAGGATCATTAAATAAATTTCCAGACTCTTCTCGTATGTGCATTTTATTGATAGTAAACACATGAAAATCTAGTCCCCTCCGAGGTAATCTCCTCCGGTTGCAATGCACTTGTTGTACCGTTCCAACAACTTCGGAAAGACCCCATGAAAGTCCTATTGTGTGAGCGTGTCAATGACCTTCGTCACAGCCTCTTTCATCTCTTCAATTGTCTCATAATGACAGCTCCTGAGCTTAGGGAATAACCAAAAGACACAGGGAGCAAGGTCTAGTCTATAGGAAGGGTGAGGAACTGTCTTGATGCCCATCTTGGTCAAATAGTCTGTGACAAGAATGGAGTTTTCGACTGGTGCATCGTCCTGGTGGAAATGACCCGATTTGAAGAGTGCTGGCCGCTTCCGATGGAATCTGTTCCTGAACTCCCTTAAAACCTAAACATAGTAACCCTAACCCTTTGGCCAATCAACTCTGGTGTATTGACTTTCTTACTGCTCCCACACCTCTCATCATCCCTTGCTCAGTCGGCTGGGGCTGTAGAATACACCGACTGCTTCTCTGCAGAGGGGTAAGACTTCCCCCAGCAAGTGTCCTGGATATGACACTAAAAAATCTGATGGTGAGGTTCCAGCTTTGGGGAATGCAGAGTACCCCTTTCATTGCCATCGCTCCCAGGTCCACTCTGGCCCGGAGTGGTAGCACCTGATAACGGTTCTATCTATGGGTTAAATAGAACTACATACTTCTTTCACTATACTGATTTTTGCATTTAAACTGCGTATTTATGCTAAGCTGAATTGTTTAAAATAGAACTGTTTTGATATTGGGACTGCATACTAGTGCTGAACTGAATTGCTCGAAATAGAACTGTTTTTGACGTATAAACTGTGTACTTATGCTGAACTGAATTATCTGAAATAAAACTGTTTGACATTTAACTCTGTGTATTGCCCAGTCAGCTGGGGCTGTAAAATACACTGACCCCCCCTAACGAGTGTCCTGGATATGACACTAAACAATCTGATGGTGAGGTTCCAGCAGTGCTGGAGCTTTGGGGAATGCGGAGTACCCCTTCATTGCCATCGCTCCCAGGTCCACTCTGGCCCGGAGTGGTAGCACCTGACAGGGCCCTATCTATGGGTTAAATAGAACTCAGACCATACTTATGCTAAAATGAATTGAGTAAACTGAATAGCTTGAAATAGAAACGTTTCTGACAATTAAACCGTACTTACACTTAAACTGCTTGCTTATGCTTAACTGAATTATTTCAAATAGAACTCTTTTTCGACATTAAAACTGTATTTACACTTAACTGAATTATTACATATAACTGCTTGAATAGTTTGAAATGGAAATGTTTTTGACAAACTACAAACTGTGTGTAAACTGCTAAACTGAACTGTTTTCAATAGAACAGATTATTTACATAAAAATGGATCTGGCGTTAAATAACCTATAAAGGTTGATTTGCCATAAAACCAAACAAACCAAACCAAACCATCTCATCATCCCTCACATACTCCCGGCCTCACTTGAATCTATTATTCCACTCAAAAACTGATGCTAGATTCATGCAAGATGCTCCAAAAGCAGTCTGAAGCATTCCATACGTTTATGTGGTATTTTTTCCAAGTTTAAAACAGAGTTTTCTTGCATATCGTTCTTCTAAAGTGTCAGATTGCATGTTTGAAATTCACCAGCTGTGACAATCGGGCTTTAGTAAGGTGTATTCCAATTGCTGCTATAGCTGTTTCTTTGAACCTAAAATATTAAAAGATTGGTCAGTCATCAAATAAGATGTATAGCAATAACATAGTGAATTTTCAAGCGTCTAAGACAATTTTAAATGCCTGTACAAAAAAGTCTGGAAACCTATTGAAGGCACCACACACACACACACACACACACACACACACACACACACACACACACACACATATATATATATATATATATATATATAACCCATCATCGAGTGTCCTGGATAAGGAAGTAAGGAATCAAACAGTGAGGTTGCAGTAATGCAGAGTAACCCTTCATTGCCATCGCTCCCAGCTTCACTCTGTCCCGGAGTGGTAGCACGTGAAACTGAATTGCTTAAAATAGAACTTTTTGGCATTTAAACTACGTATTTCTTAAGAGAGACAGAGTTGTACCAAATAATATGACAACTTAAAACTGGTTAATCTTGTGCAAACAAATGAAATCCTGCAAATAGAAAATTCTACCTACCTCAATATTAGTTTTGAAATATGTATGCATATATAGATAGAATTTGGCGTTGAATGAACAACAAAGGTTGATATTCCATAAAACCCAAACAACCATCCAACGTACTGATGATAAAATGAATTGTTTAAAATGGAACAGTTTGACTAAACTGAACATCTTGAAATAGAAACGTTTCTGACAATTAAACTATGTACTTCTGTTGAACTGAATTATTCAAAATAGAATTTTCATTTGTATAAAAATGGATTTGGCATTAAATAACCTACAAAGGTTGATATGCCATAAAATCCAAACAAACAGTTGTGGCAGAATCAAATTCATAAATTTTAGCAAACCAGTACTTAGAGAATTATATTTGCACTAAAACGCTACTACTTCAAATGAGATATAAAATTCATTTTCATAGAATGGATTAAAAATGTATTGATTATTATCACGGGGATGATAGAAACTCTTGAAGATAAATTGCTAAAACACATTTAAATATTGATCCTAAAAAGGCTTTATCATCAAACCAAACTATCATCAAAACTCAACTTTGAATCATAATTGATTCATATCGGTCGACACATAAATATTGGAAGAACCCAATGCTAAATTCAAATAGCGGAAGAAAGCAGGTATGGCTAAATT
Organism: Sepioteuthis lessoniana; assembly: GCA_963585895.1. Taxonomy (NCBI): domain Eukaryota; kingdom Metazoa; phylum Mollusca; class Cephalopoda; order Myopsida; family Loliginidae; genus Sepioteuthis; species Sepioteuthis lessoniana. The sequence goes on along the minus strand of CAUZXS010001655.1, from coordinate 34,842 downwards.
GCAACAAAACCCGCCAACTCTTAATAAATATCTTTCAAGTGTGTATGTCACTGCCTGGTGTTTACCGTTGCAGAGATTCGCCCATGTTATAATCAAAATGATTTGGATTAAAAAAAAAGAATTTTGATTTCACGAATGGACGTGCAACGTTACGTGTTCATTTGTCTCGCACTTTTTGAGGCATGTCACCAATTTTAAGAACTATTTTCAGAAATTTTATGAATTTTTTTTTCAGAAAAGCTTTTGTCGAGAAGATGGTCGATGGTTGGATCTATTTGAGAACAATTAAAATATGAATAACAACAAGAATTATTCCTCATTGATTATCCCTTTTGTTCATCTTATATATATATATATATATATATAGGTGTGTGTGTGCCTATGTCTATGTGTCTGTGTGTGTCTCTATGTTTGTGTGTGTTGATGTTTGTCTCTGTTTTTGTCAGTGTGCATCTCTTTCTATTTATGTGTCGACTAAAATTTTGCCCTCTCTCTCCTACACGGTTCAAGAGCTTTCTCTCTCCCTTTCTCTCTCTTATATATGTGTGTGTGTGTGTGTGTGTGTGTGTGTGTGTGTGTGTGTGTGTGTGATATCTTGTCTTCATGAACGGGATTCAAGAAGATGGCGATCAACGATGACTGCAGCCTCGTTCGAGGTTCATGTAGCCGGTACGGGTCAGGCATGAGACAGTCGCAGTGATCGCAGCTGAAGGTCTGGGCAGTGCTTGATGGGATAGTGTTGTAGTTCCTCTTTGCCTTTTGTCCTTAAAAGCGGCACTGCAAGTGTATTCAATAGAGGAAACATCTTGTTTTGTTGCGAGAAGATTAGTGTCTCAGTTTTCCACTAGAGGGAACCATGCATAATAATCACGGTACCAAGCTCTGATGATTTTTTCAAGTAGTCTTTGAATCGCTTCTTTGTTGCTCCTGTGTTGCAACGGCTTGCCGAGAGCTTGCTGCATGGTATAATCCTGTGAAGGTTATGATTCCCTACTCAGGAGATGTATCCTTCAGTAATATAAGCTTGGTACAGGTGATCTTTTCCTGGATTTTAATATTGCTGAGGGAGTCAGTTCTGTGGATGTTGACAATAGCGCAGAAGCAGCGCTTGTGGAACTGCTTGACGAGCCTTACGTAGTGAGTCAGATAAGACCAACGTCTCAAAGCTATTCAGAGTGGTTCTCTCCACGCTGATCTTTGTGTCTTTCATTAATTGTCTGTTGTAGCACACATGTTTATATTGTCTTCAAACATATATATATATATATATATATATATATATATATATATATATATATATATAAACACACACACAAATACATATATATATATATATATATATATATATAATGGTACACGATGCCTCTTTATCTAGCACTCACTATTATATGATATGGAATAAGGGTAACTAAAGCAATCCAGAGAAGGATGTAGAGACATCTTGGTGTAGTAATAATTGAAAAGGGAGCCTTGGGGTCACTCTCCACTACGGTCGGCCGACTTATACATATAAATATAGACATATGGAGAAATGGCAGATTTTGGTGAATCTGAGAAGATGATAAAATGAGGAGAAAACCCGTTGTTAGTGTTTGATTTGTCTACTTTTCTCTTATTTTCCTCACACACACACACACACACACACACACACACACACACACACACACATATATATATATATATATATATATATATATATGAGGTGAGTTATAAAGAATGAAACTCTCTTTACCGAGAAAGATTTGCAGTAGATGAAAAAGGATGGTCATTCAATACACCTGTACCAACGGAGTGTAATATTGTGATGAGACTTTAAAGGCCAGGATAATCCAAATCTGCAGCTTTTTGAGGGACTAATAGCATATGGATTTTTATTAAATCCAGCGTCTCAATAAAAGGTTGGAGTGTCTCCTGTCTAATACCCCGTCTCAGCGTAATATCTCCATTTCTCAAATGTCATCCATCTTTTTCTTTTCAGGCTTTAACTCTGCACATGCGTTGTTTACATGTTTGCAAATTTTCATGGTACCATATTGAATTATAAAGTTCCATTAGGCAGAAATCTCATGCGAATTACTCGCTTTGAGTCTTTAAGAGAACAAGGATATTCAAGAAACTTCAGCGGAGAACCTATCTTCGCAAATTTGGCTTACGGAAAGCGGATAATTCTCTTCAAATCCCTGCCTTATGGAATTCGATAATTTGATAAGGTATTATGAAACCTCGCAAGCGCACAAACATTTGAAGAATAAGGCCTCAAAGGAAAACATTTTACATCATTGCAGCTTACCAGTGGTGTAAACAGATGTAGACGTGTTTCCCGCGCTTGATATGGCAACGAATCTGGCACTATCAGCCTTCTAGCTGTTCCCTAAATTGAAAGAAGTGATAAAAGATCAACACGTTCCGTACGGTGCTAAAGTTGAACTTCTGTTCGTAATTTTATTCAAAGTTATCTAGAGGGTTTCTTCAAGAACCTAATGAAAATGAGAGATAAAAAGTTTGAAAGATTGTGTAGTATTAAAGAATGAAAATGTTGAAAGATTAACAGGTAAATTTATTTCTGTCCTCCAAAACTTGTTTTATTGGATTAAAGACCTAATTTATAAATCGACCATCTTCATTTTCATGTCAGTTTCAGTATTCGATCTGCTCTAAAATTGATTTTATAGGTTTATTTATCGATTAGCTCTTTTATTTTATTGTGCACCAATGTTCTTACTGTATTTCGTCAAAAATTTGTTTTATAAGATTTGATACCTTATTGCTCCTTAAAAGTCTTATTTTATTTCAATAATAGTTTCATTATTCTATATGTTCGAAAACATGTTATAGAGAATTAAATTTTATTTACCAACCAACTGTTTATTTCGATACCAGTATCATTATTGTAACTGATCTAAAATGTATTTTACATTATTAGAGAATTTATTTAATTAATAATCTTAAGGAAATAATTATGATGTTTTCTTTTTCACATTATCTTGTCAAACATATGTACTAGTTCTCTCTGAAACGTAACAGGATGGTGTCACAAATGATTTATTTCTATGCCAAATAACAACCTACATAGTTTCCCTTTCAAATCAATACCCTTCAAGGCAAATGCACTCTCTGATATTTTTATGCCCTGCTGGTAGGATTCTTCTGGGATACCCAACTTTATAGTCTCCGCGCTTTCAAAACGGGTCTTCTAGATGATCCCTTAAGCTTGGAAAAAATATAAAAGTCAAATCGATCTAAATCAGGTGAATAGCAAAAAATTTACCGGCCACAGATCATTCGGTCCCGTTACTTTTCAGACATGCCTTAATTGTCTGTGATTATCATCCAACTCAGCCCCTTTTCAAATCCACCTGACTTTAATCATTCAAATAAAATAAAAAATGACGATTGCCTCTCATGACTACTTAAACCTGATCGATGTTGACCTCAGTCCTGTTTGATGAAAGCTTCTCTTGTCCCACTCAGAAACACGTGGATATGACATGCTATTATCTCCTCACACAAGCTGCAGCATATCAAGTGATTGTGACAGAGTTGTCTCCAAGTGGACCAAAGATCTCTGCTTTATTCCTTTCTCAATGATCAGACTTAAATGACCTGAAATAATGTAAACAAAAGCATGTGAAAACAAAATTCAACGCTCGGCGAAAACAATCGTTGCGAAAAAAATACTCTTAAATAAATGAAAAGAAAAACACAATTCTCATTTCTCTCTCTCACCCATTGTTCACTCAGCAGACCCAGTCCGTATACTTTTCAGACAATCTTATTTTGTACACACACACACACACACATATATATATATATATATATGTATATACATATATGTGTGTGTGTGTGTGTATGTGTTCGTAACTACTTTCTATTCTTTTTGAAATAATTTGAAGACCTATCTATTTTAATATATCTATTCTATCTTGTTTAACAAAAAACAACCTCTTGCTCTCTCTCTCTCTCTCTCTCTCTCTCTCTCTATATATATATATATATATATATATATATATATATCATCATGTCGTGCTTGTTGCACGGATATCCCTGACCCTCTCTCGCCACTTTTCCCTATCGTTCATCGCCTCAGGCAGGTCATCTGGACAACATCCCGTATCCTCACATAGTTGCTGAATGTATTTTCATGCTGGTCGTCCTGCTTTTGCACGGCCATGTGTAGGGATCCATAAGAGTACATCACTTATGAGTTCGTCTCTGCTCCTCCAGCAGTGACCTGCATATATATATATATATATATATATATATATATATATATATACGTGTGTGTGTATGTGTGTGTATTGTGTGATTTAATCTTGCTTGATGCGGCCCAGGTGGCTGGGAGAATAGGATACTCTCATGCATCGCGCAGAGGGGAAAGAATCCACCATGACTGTCCTGGATATGACAGCACACCATCTGATGGTGAAGCTCAGGTCGTAGTGCTTTGGGGAATGTGGAGTACTCTTTCATTATTTCAGCTTCATTCTGATCCGGAATGGTAGTTCCTGTTTGGGTTTCATCTTTTCGTCATATAGAAATGTTTAACCATTAAACCGTGTGCAATCAAATGAGCTCGGAGTCGTTTAAAAAAGGTATCTACAAACTATTCGATTGAAAATCATATATTAAATACATGTTTGAAAGAGATTTAGGATTAAATAACCTATAATAAGCCAACCAACAACCCACATTTTGCTTGATAATTCTAATTCATTTTGGTTTCGTTGTTTGGGTTTTATGGCATATCAACCTTTTTGGTTATCTAAGGTCCAATGCATGTTTATACAAATGATCTGTTCTATTTAGAATCATTCAGTTTAGTATGAGTTCACAGTTTAATTGTCAAAAACATTTCTATTTCAAGCTATTCCTATCATTCAAACAATTCAGTTTAGATGTACATATTTTTTTTTTTCGTAGAAGAATTAATATTCAGAAATGAATTACGATGACCAGAAAATCCGCCGAACACCTGCGCACGATATACGGGAACACTAGATAGCTTTTTCGACCTTATTAGGTCTCATCAGCAGTGTATACCGTAATCTCCACCACTGGAAATCGATCCAGCGACCACGGATTGCAGTGCCGAAAGACTACAACTGAGCCATCAGTTGATATCGCACACAAGTGACGCCATATGAACTAGTCGTGGTAATTGCGCGGCCAAATAATCTAAATGTGTCTTGCAAGTTACATCCGTACTCTTTCCAGAGGACACGGTTACCCCCACCCAGGTGTTAGTTTAGTATGAGTATATTTTTTGTATCACAGTTAAATGTCAAACCAGTTCTATTTGAGACAATTCAGTTTAGCGTAAGTTCAGTCTAAATGTCAAAAACAGTTCCATCTCAAACAATTCACTTTAGCATAAGTACGCAGTTTAAATGTAATTACACAGTTTAATTGTCAAAAAACATCACTGTTTTAAGCGACTCAGTGTAGTCAAACAGTTCTATTTCAAAAAGTTCAGTTTAGCATAAGTACGCAGTTTAGTTCTATTTGACCCATAGATAGGGCCCTACCAGGTACTACCACTCCGGGTCAAAGTGGACCTGGGAGCGATGACAATAAGGGGATACCCCGCATACCCCGAATTTCTAGCATCATCGGAATCTCACCATCAGATTGTTTAGAGTCAATCCAGGAAACACAATGGGGGATGTCTTATTCCTCAGCAGAGATGCAGTCGGTGTGATCTACAGTCCCCGTTGACTTTGCAGACAATTGATTTTAATATCTCTGCTTTAAACAACTTTGCAAACTAGCATAATTTAATTCCTTGCGAGATATAAACGATCTAACAGGACGTATAGCAATGCGCCATTTTATTTTGGCATTTTGGAATAAAAGTTGTTCCGTGCTCACAGATGACAAGACTCTATTCTTACAATTCTGTTATTCTTTAATTCTTCCATCGAAGGCGAATCCCAAAATCGACAATCGTCGAGTTTCTTTAATTGATGAAGTTCTTGATGATGTATTCGAGGATTTAACTCATCCAACTATATTTTTATTCGAAAATAATCTTTGAAAATTGGCCTTTTTAAAACTACTGTTTTGATTATGATATAGTCATTATAGTTTTTTTTTAAGTTATCGAAAATATCGATACTTTCTTTTAGAAAGCGTCTGTATTTTTATGAATATTCTCATCAGCCCTGTTCTCTTTTAGATTTCGTTATGCTCTCTATTTTCTGGCAAAAGACTGATATTCACATCGTTGTTCTGTTGGAGGCTCGAGGTTTGTTGGAACAGTGACAATCACTATTTGTTAGTTCTTTTTTTATCATCGAGGGTTAACTATAGTCTAATGTTGTGGGTATTGTATAATATCAATGCATAGATATTATTATAGCTATTGTTTTCTCAGAGTTTTCAATTTGGAAATTAGTTCTCATCATATAATAATAATAATAATAATAATAATAATAATAATAATAATATCTCAGGAGAACTAGAAAACTACTCGAAACAAAACTCTCTTGCCGAAACCTAATCTAAGGAATAAATACCTGGGCTGTATCACTCGTTAGATATCCCGGACTCTTTCCTAAGTGGACCAGAGATGAACTTAAACAAATGAACCAAAGAACAAGAAAACTTATGATCATGCATAAGGTATTACATCACAGAAACGACGTTGACAGACTATATGTATCAAGAAGAGAGGGAGGACTAGGTCTTGCCAGCATTGAAGACAGCGTTGACATCGATACGACTCGAAGACTGTATACAAAAACACGATGAAGGACTCATTACAGCAATCAGAAACGATACTGATAACACAATGGACAACAGAATGACAATAACTAGTAAACAAAAACTGAAAGGAAAACATCTCTATGGGCGTTTTAATCGACTAATAAATGACATCTCAAACGAAAAAACCTGGACATGGCTAAAAAAAGGAAACTTTAAGAGAGAAACAGAATCTCTCCTGATAGCAGCACAAAACAACGCCGTAAGAACCAATCATATCAAAGCGAGAATAGATAAGACGCAACAAAATAGCAAATGTAGGCTATGCAGTGACAGAGATGAAACAATCAATCACATAATAACTGAATGCAGCAAATTAGCGCTGAAGGAATATAAGCCTAGAAACTACGGGGTGGACAAGGTGATCGACTCGAAGATGTACAAGAAATTGAAATTTGATCATACGAACAAATGGTATATGCACAACCCAGCTCCTGTCCTGGAAAATAACACATATAAACTCCTATGGGACTTTGACATACACATGGATCACCTAATCTCGTTCAGAAGACCAGGCCTAACAACATTCAATAAAAAAAGAGAACTTACAAAATTGTCGACTTTTCTGTCCCGGTTGACGACAGAAAAAAACTGTAAGAATGTGAAAAGAAGGATAATTTCTTCGACCTTGCTAGGGAATAGGAAAAACTGTGGAACATGCAGGTGACAATTATACCAATTGTTAATTGGTGCTTTTGGTACAGTAACAAAAGAATTACTAAAAGTACTTGAGGATTTGGAAGTTGGCGGACGAGCGGAGACCATCCAAACTACAGCCTTATTGAGAACTGCCAGAATACTGAGAAGAGTACTGGAGACCTGAGGAGATTGCTCTCACTCAAATTCCAGTGGAAGACCATCAGCGTTTGTGGATGTGTAAAAAACAACAACAACAATAATAATAATAATAATAATCTCAGTCAGATGACCAGACCATATAATAATCAACAAAAATAAATAGAATTTGCGCTCCCGGCTAATCACAGTATAACTGAAAGAAAGCTAATGTAAGGATAAGTACCTGGACTTAGCGAGAGAATTCTAAAGACTATGGAACATGAAGGAGACAAATATACCAATCATAATATGTGCTTTTGGTACAGTAACTAAAGGTGGACTTGAAGGTTGGAGGTCGAGAGGACACTATCCTAACTACAGCATTATTGAGAACGATCAGAATAGTGAAAGAGTCTTGGAGACTTAAGGTGACTTATTGTCGCTCAAACTTCAGTGAAAAACCATCTGCTAAAACTGATCTGAAAAACTAAGGCGCAACAAAATTGCAAATATTGGCTATGCGGTGAAGGAGACGAAACCTTTAATCACATGATAAGTGAATGCAGCAAATTAGCACCGAAGGAGTATAAGACTAGACACGACTGAGTGGGCAAGATGATCCACTGAGAGATGTACGAGAAATTTAAATTTGACCATAAAAAACCAATGGTATATGCGCAATCCAGCATCTGTCCTAAAAAATGACACACATAAACTCCTATGAGAATTTGACATACAAATTGATCACCTTATCTCGGCCAGAAGACCAGACGTTAAAATCTTCATCATCATCATCATCATCATCATCATGTCACGCCATCAGCACGGATATCCCTGGACCTTTCCCGCCATCCTTCTGTATCGTCTATTGCTTCTGGCTGGTCTTCAAGGCTACATCTTTTATTGGCACAGAGCTGTTGAATGAAGGTTTTAGCAGGTCTTCCTGCCTTTGCTTGCCCAAGTGAATGTGTCAGAGGAGTATGTCCCTTATAAGTTCGTACCTACATCTTCAGTAGTGCCCTGCATGTCTGGTTCATATAACTTTGATAGTTTACGTGATGGGATGTACAGTTGCTGCTTTGTGGGGTGCTGCTCCCAAGACTTGTTTAATATTGCTCGCAGCAGTCTTGTGTAGTTGCCGTCAAGATTTTTCTCCATACGTTTACTTAGAGACCATGTAGTACATCCATACCGCAGTGTCGAAACGACTGCTGCTTAGAAAAAAAAATGCGTTTCATTTTATCGGTCAGGTCTGACTTCCATATGACTGATAGGCTATCGATAGCTGTCCATCCCTTTGCTAGTCACGTGTTGATGTCTGTCTCGGTTGATGAGACGCTGCTTCCAAGGTAAACGTTATAATAATCAACAAAAAAAATGAGAATTTGCAAAATTATGGACTTTGTTGTTCCGGCTGACCATTGAATAAAACTGAAAGAATGTGAAAAGAATGATTAGTACCTCGATTTTGTTAAGGAATAGTAAAAAACTATGGAACATGAAGGTGACAATTATAGCAATTGTTATTGGTGCTTTTCGTACTGTAACTAAAGGATTACTACAAGGACTTGAGGATTTGGAAGTTGGCGGACGAGTCAAGACCATTCAAACTACAGCTTTACTGAGAACGGCAAGAATACCAAGAAGAGTCCTGGAGACTTGAGGAGATTGCTGTCGCTCAAGCTCCAGTGGAAGACCATCAGCTAACGCTGATGTGAAAAACTTTAATAATAATGATAACACTAGAAAACATGGACGTGGCTAAAAAAAGCGAAACCTTCAGAGGGAAATAGAATCTCTTCTAGTAGCAGTACAAAACAATGCCATAAGAACCAATCATCTCAAAGCAAGAATAGATAAGACGCAACAAACAGCAAATGTCAGTTATGTGGTGATAAAGACCAAACGATCACTTGGATAATGTTAATAGAGAAAATAAGCCCAGAAAGATTATCACTGTAGACACGACTGGGTTTGCAAAGTGATCCACTCAGAATTGTGCAAGAAGTTGACATTTGATCGTACGAACAAATGGTATATGCATAGCCCCACATCTGTCCCGGAGAATGACACACCCAAACTCTTCTGGGATTTTGACAAACAAATGGATCACCAAATCTCGACCAGACGACCAGACTTTATAATATTCAAAAACAAAAAAAAGAAGACAACTTGCAAAATTGTGGACTTTTCTATCCCGGCTGACCACAAAAAAATTGAAAGAAAGTGAAAAGTATAAATAACGCGACCTTGTAAGGGAATTGATAAACTGGAACACGAAAGTGATGTTTATGCCAATTGTAATTGGTGCTCTTTGTACAGTCACCGAAGGATTAATAAAGGGACTGGAGGATTTGGAAAAAAGGAGACAAGTGGAGTCCATCCAAAGTACCGCATTTTTGAGATTGCCAAGATTACTGAGAACAGTCTTAGAGACTTGAGGAGATTTGCTGTCACTCAAACTCCAGTGGAAATCCATCAGCTGCTGATGTGAAAAACTCTCAAGGCGTAAATAATATTAATGAAAATTGATAATTCACAATATAATTTAGCCCTGTCTGCTTGGGCTATAGAGTAAATCGAAGGCAAATCTGCAGAAGGGTAAGACCCCCCACAATGAGTGTCCTTGATTTGACACTAAGCAATCTGATCTTGAGACTCCATTGCAGGAACTTTAGAGAATGTGGAGGAACACCTCATTGCCAAGGCTGTCCTGTTCATCCTGAGCCGGAATGGTTGTACCTGATAGGTAGTGTCATATAAGAAGACTTGTTGGAGTGGGACTTATTCTTCAGCAGAGAAGCAGTCGTTGAATTCTACAGTCCCAGCTGACTGGGCAAATATCATAACTGTGAAGCCATTTAATGTGCTCACACATTGATTAATAGGAAGTAGAAATACTTGTATAAGATAGAAATACTAAACACTATTTAACTGTATGCAAAATAATGAGCTTAGGATCGTTGAAAATGTTATAAAGAAAATGTCTTTATACATTTGTATTAGATATATGATTTCTAAAGTGGATTTGGCATTAAATAACCTCCAAACTAATCCAAAGCAAAATTGCAAGAGCAGATTATGTTGGCTAATATCCTAATAAGCAAAAGCAACCAACTTCCAAAAAAATGTGTTTAAGACGAAGCACGACTAGATGGGAAAAGAGATCCACTGAATATAACGCTAGAGATGAACATTTGACATTACTAACAAATGGTATAGGTTACTAACAAATGATATATGCATGAATCAGAATCTGCCTTAGAAAATGAGTCTAATATAATTTTCTGGGATTTTGAGATACAAACGGAACACCCAATCCAGGCAAGAAAACCAGAACTCAAGTTAATTTAGAAAATAACTTGTCATTTAGTGGATTTTGAAAATCCAGTCGTTCACAGAGAAAACGAATAAAAGCAAAAATGTACAAGGATTTTGGCAGAGAACTAATACAACTAAGGAACAATAAATTTGACAGTGATACCAATTGTACTGGCTGCATTCAGTACAGTCACAAAAAGATAAGTACAAGGTATGGAGTACTTGAAATGAGAGGACGAGTGGAAACTTTCCCCACTACAACATTGTTGGGATTTGCCAGAATACTGAGAAGAGTCTTGGAGACTTGTGAAGACTTGCTGTCACTCAGACTCCAGTGGAAAACCATCGGCTAACACTTGTGTGAAAAACTATCAAAATGGTAAAATATTATTTTACCAATTTGATAGTTTTTCACACAAGTGAAACTATCAAATTGGTAAAATATTATTTTACCAATTTGATAGTTTTTTACACAAGTGTTAGCTGATGGTTAACATCAATTTTCGGCCAGACCACCAGACATTAAAATAATCAACAAAAAAGAGAATTTGCAGAATGGTGGACTTTGCTGTCACTGCTGACCACAGAGTAAACTTGAAAGAAAGTGAAAAGAAAGATAAGTATCTCGATTTGCTAGAAATTTTAAAAAAATGAGGAACATAAAAGTAACATTTGTAATTGGTGCTCTTGGTACAGACACCAAAGGATTGATACAAGGACTGGAGGATTTAGAAATAACAGAACGAGTGAAAAAAATCTAAGCTGCTGCATAACTGAAATCAGGCAGAATACTGAGAAAAATCCTGGAGACTTAAGGGAAATTGTCGTTGCTCAAATTCCGTGAAAGACCATCAGCTAACGCTGATGCAAAAAACCCTCAAAAAGCAATAATAATGATAATAAAGATTGGAGGGTGGAACTAATAGCTGAAGTAAATTGCTTAGCTGAGGTGAAAATCCAGAGTGGTGTTTTCCAGGGAGATGCACTATCACTATTACTATTTGTGATCGCGATCATACCACTCAGGCACATACTTAAGAAATGCATAAGATGATATAAACCTACTAAATCGCAAGAAAAGATCATCACATCATTAGGTGATAGATCTTTTCCTGTGATTTAGTACATAGACGATATTAAAATGTTTGCCAAAAATAAAAAAAGAAATAGAAATTCTTTCATGTATTTTGTGAGATACTAACTTTTTAAATAATTTAATTTTATGTTATTGCGAAGAAATTTTTCGGAATATAGAAAAGTAATCTATGCATAATACTCACACACACACACACACACACACACACACACACACACACACACACACATACACGCACTGTCTGTCTCTCTCCCTCTTCTTTTCTCGCTCGCTCGCTTGCTCGCTCTAACTCACATATATATATAAGTATAGATTTTCTTTTCACACAATTAAATGACAAAACATTTCTATGGTAGAGAATTCAGTTTAGTGTAAGTTCAGTTTCAACGTCAAAAACAGTTCCATTTCAAACAATTCAGTTTAGGATAAGCTTGCAGTTTATATATAAGTACAGTTTAATTGTAAAAAAACCCTAAACATTTCTATCTCAAGCTATTCTGTTTAGTCAAATACTTCTAATTAAAACAATTTAGTTTAGCATGAGTATACAGTTAGTTCTATCTAACACATAGATAGGACCCTATTTGGTGCTACCACTCCAGGCCAGAGTGAACATGGGAGCAAAGGGGTGCTACACATTCCCCAAAACTGCACCATCGCTGGAATCTCACCATGTAATTGTTTAGAGTCATATGCAGGACACTCATTACGGGGGTCATACCCCGATGCAGAGGTGCAGTCGGTATATTCTACAGCCCCAGCCGACTGGGCAATACACAGATTTAATGTCAAAACAGTTCTATTTCAGATAATTCAGTTTAGCATTGGTACACATTTTAGAGGTCAAAACAGTTCTATTCTGAGCAATTAAGTTTAGCATAAGTACGCAGGTTAAATGTCAAAACAGTTCTATTTTAAACAATTCAGTTTAACATAAACACACAGTTTAAACGCAAAAATCAGTAAACACAAGAAACGACGGTTTAGTTCTATTTAAGCCATAGATATGACTCATATCATGTGCTACCACTCCGGGCCAGCCAACTGAGCAATGGTTAAGAGTGTTATATGGATAACCATAGCCTTAACTCTTAATTCTTCCTGTAACGTCACAGCGACAAAGTGGACGTAAGTGTTACGTTACCGTTCATGTCGAAAATCATAACGCAGACAAATACAGAGCAATCAGTAGATACGAAAGTTTATTACAGTCTGAAATATTTCAATATACTCAGCAATGAATGAAAGAATTAGGATGAAAAGATTTAGACATCTTTTTAGAAACGTAGGAGTTTCCATTTGTGGGAGGCGAACGATCAAACATCGACTTTATTACTTCACCCCGTCACTCCTCCGCTGCAGCATTGTCTTTTGGACTCCAATCTCTCCGACCATCTGCGACCCTCTCTGAACAATCCTCTGAACTGACTGATTGCTAAGAATCTCCCTACTTATATGATATTCTAACTATCTCATTAACTAATGAAGATAAGAACACGTGTCATGAAAACTTTCCATATACCTGACATGGCTAAGCCAGCTGATGAATAATTACCTTTAAAAATCCAGTCTATAACCGATTTCAAAGCAAACCTCTTAGTTGACATGAGCTGGTATCAGATCGTAGCATGTGCACGCGTATGACCTTTCAATGTGACCTATACTTCAATTCAAAGTTTTTATGTTGGTTTGGTTGGGTTTTATGACATATCAGTCTTTGTAGGTTATTTAATGCTTACTTCATTTTATATAAATAATCAGTTCTATTTCAGACAATTCAGTTTAGTTCAATTGTCCAAAAAAATTACTATTTCCATCTTTTCAGTTAAGTCAAACAGTTCTAATTGAAAGAATTCCATTTAGCATAGGTACAGTTTCTATGTAAAAAAAAACATTTCCATTTCAAGCAATTCAGTTTAACATAAGTACGCAGTTTAGATGTCTATACAGTTCCATTTCCAGCAATTCACTTAAGCATAAGTATGCAGTGCTTAATATCAAAACAGTTCTTTTTCAAGCAATTCTGTTTACCATAAATACGCAGTTTTGTTCTATTTGACCCACAGATAGGACCCTATCAGTTGCTACCAGTCTGGATCAGAGTGAACCTAGGAGCGATGGCAATGAAGGGGTACTTCACATTCCCTAAAGCTGCAGGATTACTGGAACCTCACCATCAGATTATTTAGTGTCATATATAGGACACTCAGTGCGGGGATCTTACTCCTCTGCAGAGAAGCAGTATGTGTATTCCACAGCCCCAGCCAACTGAGCAATCAAAGTTTTTACCTGACTCTCAATTTATTATTACAAATGAAATGATTAATTAACTAATATTATTATTTGCCATCTAATTGTATTACATTTTAAGCAAGGTCTCTTTGTGGCAGCCAGAAAAAAAATTAGTAAATGGGCCAAAGCCGCTCTGATTATACCGGAAGAAAAACTGTCAAGAGTAACAGAAAGCCTAATTTATTTACATCTTATATTTTCTATGCAGGGGTTGGGAAGGAGAAAGGTTTTGGTAAATATGCTAAAGCCGAGGTGCCCACCAAATACAAAAATTCATTGAACAGCCATCCACTGGGGCTATTTTAAATATTTCCACAATTCAAAAAAATTTTTTCTGCAGTTTACCATTCGACTTAGAAATGCTAATTCCAATTACAAGTAGCAAGGTTAAATATAATCCCTGTGGGTGGATGCATTCAGAAAAAAGCCAGCCTTTCTCATGGACAATTATGTATAGGTTTTTCCCATAATAAACCCCACTATACAGACTTTTTCTGACCAGCCGTATCGGGTATGCAGTTTGTTTGGGATCGGACGGATGTTGATGGTTGTTGGTAGGTCGAAACTGCTGGACGCGACTGCCGGGGATGCCCAGCAGCCTCGTTTTTTGGGCAAAACTGGCCCATTTATCGAGCCTCTGGGGGTCATCTCCTCAGGCTTTAACCATCTCTGGAGGGGCTAGGTTTATCATCTGGCACCTGAGGCACCTCTTTGTAGGGGAATGCCAACAGGCCCCGAGTCATTATTGTGCTCTCCAGGTGTGTCTGGGCTTCAGCCATGTGCCTGGATTCACCTAAAACTCTTATCATAATCTGCCGTTTAGTGGGACGTGCGTTTCATAACTATATGTAGGTCCTTCCTGAGCTGGAAAGACCGATATCTTTTATACATGCGCTTTCTCGAAAAAACACTTATGAGGTATACGGTGAATTACTAGGATAATGTACAGTACCTTTCTCTCGCTCTCTCTCTCTCTCTCTCTCTCTCTCTCTCTGTTATTATTGTTTTATATACGAGAAAAATTCACGAAATTATACTTTGCTCACTCGGCTGCAGAATACGTCGACTGCATATCTACCAAGGGGTAAAATCTCCCCACTGTGTATCTTGGATATGAAACAATCATCTGATAACATGGCTCTAGTCCTGGAAATTTATGGAATTTTATTTGCCATTATTCCCAGGTCTTCTCCGACACCGAGTGGTAGCACCTGTTCGAGTGCTATCAATGGATCAAAGAGAACTATTTAATCATTTAATATGTTTTAAACCGAATGTGTGAAAACGAATGACTAATGTTAGTCTGGTTTCTTTGTTTACTCAAATATCAACATTTGTTGGTTATTCGATGCCAAAGCCATCCTTCGAGAACAGTTGTGGTACTATTTAACCCATAGCTGGGAGGTTCAGGGGGTTCACAATTTTCTCAAGGGGTTTTGTCCGAAAGTGAACGTAATAGAGCAACTGGAGTTCGATTTCGCTTTCTAAGATTCTGCAGTCCAGCGCTTTAACCATTACACCACGAGGACACCCCCGATTAATGTTAAATCTTTAAATATTAAATCGAATTATTACTATAACAGTGGAATACTGTGTGCAAAGGAATGGGCAAATCATAATACTCTTTTTTCTATTGTTCTTTTTGTTAATTTTGAATTTGCAAACTTTTTCTTATTTCGAGATAAGTTTACAATAGAAAAGTTTCAACCATATAAAAGTTTAGTGTTTATGAGTCATTTTCCTACTTTACACATTTAAAGTTGCCGATGTGGTAATAACATAACACTTATATTCATAATCCCTTATAAAACCACATTGTTTTTATTAAATTCAAATATTGTCCTTGTGAAATATAAACATTGTGATGAAACAGATAATGACCACAAAGATACTTTTGTAACAGTTTCATGGATTACATCTTTTAAATTTAACAATTCATAACTAAGTTATTATCAAATTTGAAAACCTATTTAAAAGGAATATGGGTTCCATTTTGAAACTGATAATCCAAAAGTCAAATATCACTTTTAGTGAGAATGTAAAATTTCAGGATTTTCAGGAAATTAAAAAAAAAACAGAAAATAAATTTGTGTCAGTTTTTTTTAATCTATATGTTGTAATTTGTGATCTAGAAAGAACTCAACATTTAATTGCACAATTTCTGCTCGGCTGGCTGTTTGTTTGGGTTTGATGGCATATCAATCTTTGTAATGTTATTTAATGCCAAATCCATTTTTTGCACAAATAACCATTTCAACCAGTTCAGTTTAGCATGATTACACAGTTCAATTGTCAAAATATTTTCCATTTCAAGCTATTCAGTTCAGTCCAACAGTTGTAATTCAAATAATTCCGTTAGTACAGTTTCAATGTCAAAAACAGTTACATTTCAAACAATTCAGTTTAGCATAAGAACGCAGTTTAGATGTCAAGACAGTTCTATTTCGAGCAATTCAGATAAGCATTCGTACGCAGTCTAGTTCTATTTCACCCATTGATAAGATCCTATCAATTGCTACTTAAGGTGTAGTGCTACACTCAAAGACTATTTCGAAAAGCAGCGTTACACGTTTCTATACGGTGGCGCAAAACTACAAATGTCTGTTGAGAAACGTAGTGGTTCAAACGTCTATTTGGTGTCGTAGGACTACAGATTTATTTTTTTATCTTGGCAATTCTGAATGGACTTATTAAATTGTAAACTCGTTTTAGAATATTTAGCATTACATTGTGAAATTTTAGTTTGTGATGAAAGCCAAATTTTGTCATTTTCTTATAAAATGCATTGTTAGAACTTGCAATGGAAGAAACATTAATTACACTGGTTTACAAAGAAATTGAGACAAGCACAAAAAATACCAGTTTTTACCTAATTTGCGGGTGCTGAATTCAAATTTGAAATCCGTTTTTACTCATCACCTCTTATTTTTTAGATATGCATAGTGTGCATTTTGTGCATATATGGTACATAAAGGCGTATATGAATTCAGGGTTAATTCTAATATTGTGAGATTTATGGCTTATTTTTAAGTTATTATGCACTGAATGTAAGTGATAACATTACATTATCTATCTATCTATCTATATATCATGACGGATTTTGACAGTTAAGGCAGCAGGTCTCAATCCACACTCTGGCAGTCATTGGAAGAGGTCGTCTCGCAGGCGGCGTAGGAGGTTGGTGTCCCTCAACTATCGTGTTACACATTTTTGTGTTACTAAATATTAGTATTACATTTTCAAATGCACATTTAGTTTTACTTTGTTATGTCTTCAGATTCTCCAATGGCTTCAAGCACGTCAAAATGTTGAGGATGACTCAACAAGGCCAATTCTTTCTGCTACGTGTGTGGGGACTTCACAACAGTTGCACAGCGTCGAACCATCACTTCCCTCATCAGAATCGCCTACTTTCACTATTTTCACTGTAAAATTGGTGATCAGGACAAGTCTTGGGCTCCACACATCTATTTGCAATAGATATTTGTTATTTTGGTGATAACATTACATTATCTATCTATGGACATTACATTATCTATCTATGGACTTGCTACAATGGACTAACTGCATGGTTTAATGGCAAGAAAGCGACTTTCAACTTTGCAATTCCGATGGTTTGGAGAGAGCCACGAAACCACGCAGATGATTGTTATTTCTTTTTTACTAATATAACTGGTTTCAATGCATCCTCTAGGAAAAAGATCAAATATCCCAACCTTCGATCTGCTATGAGACCCGTTCCCAATTCAGATGAACTTCCTGTACCCACACCTCCATTTCTTCATCAGATGAAGAAATGCCTTCAAGGGCGCATTCTGCCAAGTCAATATCTTTGGAAGATATTGA
Source organism: Sepioteuthis lessoniana (assembly GCA_963585895.1). Lineage (NCBI taxonomy): Eukaryota > Metazoa > Mollusca > Cephalopoda > Myopsida > Loliginidae > Sepioteuthis > Sepioteuthis lessoniana. Next base: position 16,748 of record CAUZXS010001655.1, on the reverse strand, counting down.
GTCTACATATTCAGGAACAAGTGGCAATGAGCCACACTGGATCACGAAAGAAGACCTGTCAAAACAGCAGTCAGAGCTCTTGCCTTCTCAGCTTAAACCGTGGAACCTAGTCCAGGAAGATGTAAGGATCACCACTTTCAGGAATCGGAATAAATAAAGTCATTGGTCTTCTTATGGGTATGCAAGCGGGCTTCACAAAGTTCTGTTGTTTTCTCTGCCGCTGGGATAGTCGAGCTGTATCCCAGCATTACAAGCAGAAAGAATGGGGGTCTAGAAGCACTTTTGTTCCTGGTGAACACAACCTCAAGGAGAATCCTCTGGTGGACATGAATAAGGTGCTTCTTCCTCCTCTTCACATCAAGCTTGGTTTGATGAAGAATTTCGTGAATGCGTTGCATAAAAATGGTGCTGCCTCCCAACTCTTAGCTACTGTGTTCCCAGGTCTCAGTGCTGCTAAGCTCTAAGAGGGCATGTTTGTCGGACCTCAGATCCGAGAAGTGCTGAAGGATACTTATTTTGAGGAGTTTCCTAACTTAAAGGAACTGAGAGCATGGGAAGCATTCAAGTCAGTCTGTAGTGGCTTCCTTGGTAACACACGCGTACCAGATTACCAAGCTTGTATTGAGAATTTGCTAAAGTCTTACGAGGATATGGGGAGCCGAATGTCACTCAAGATTCATTTTCTCCATTTCCACCTCAACTTCTTCCTGCCAAACCTTGGAGCAGTGAGTGATGAGCATGGAGAAAAATTCCACCAAGACATTACGAAGATGGAGAGCAACTATCAAGATAAATGGAACCCCAGCAGGATGGAAGACTTCTGCTGAATGCTCTTGCGTCGCATCCTGGAGGCAAAAGACACCAGATCTTTTGACTGTCTGTGGTACTATGAATTGTGTAATTGTGTCATCCAAGTATATTGATTCAATCAGTGTTCTTTATCTATTCTGTTTTATCTGTAATAAGCTGTTTCAACTCTTGAAATATGCACATATATTCTCTGTTTATACTAAGTCAATTAGTTGTAGTTCGAGTTGCAGTTCGAGGCAGTGAGAACCAGCCCCAGAAAGAGGGGTTGGGCGCTCAGAACCCCCGGTTGAGCAGCCCAGCAGAATGAAAAAGATGTGCTACTATAGTCAGAGGAAGTTGGGGTCAATATATTGCAGTCTGTTCAGTCTCCAACTCACCTCTCACACACAACCCTTTCAAAACCCATTCGGATAAAGTGTGAGAGGTATATTTTTCTAAAGAAATGTGTTCGTTCGTCAATATTGTTGATTATGTTTCCGCATATATAAGTATACGTATAGTTTTTTCACGGCTATACAACACATCTTGAAATTGCTATTGCAGAAAACACTTATTCAATTGTAAAACATCAGACAGCAATTCGTGCAGAAATATAGCGACGGCAAAATGTTAACCTTTTTATTAATTTCAATGGGAAACGAATAACTTTGTGGCAATCTTGAATTTAAGTATTATCCATGTAGCAAGGACTTACAATATTTGTAAAAAAAAACCTTTTAACAACACTTTTCTACTTAAATTGAAATATTGTAGTTGTGAAATTTCAGCATTTTGATTAACACTAACGTTGACAGGAAATACTTTTTTTGTCAGCTTTTGAACAATACATTGTTGCTATTTGCATGCTGCAAGAATATGATATTTAATCGTAACGTTGATTTCAAGATAACATAATTTTCATTAAATTAAAATAATGTTACTGGGAAAAGTAAACATTTTCAATATTCACAATAACAAATTAAATTAGTTCATGAGAATCTTGAATTTTGACTTGCTAATGCAGAATGGGAATGTAATATATTTGTAAAATCGCTGTTAAAATAAACATAATTCTACGGGGGTGTCCTCGTGGTGTAATGGTTAAAGCGATGGACTGCGGAATCGTAGTACGCGAGTTCGTACTCCAGTCGCGCTATTACGTTCACTTTCGGGCAAATGCCCTTGGGAAAGGTATGAACTCCATTATCCTTCCACCTATGGGTTAAATAGTGCCACTACTGTTCTTCTAGGAGAAGAGCTTTAGCATTAAATAACCTACAAAGATTGATATGCCATTAAACAAAGAAATCAAACCACATAATTCCATCAAATAGAAGGACGGTGATTATTAAATTTCAACATATAAATGAAACTCAGTATAAGTAGGTGACCTTAGTCAACAGTGACCCGATGGCTCCCTTTTCAATAGCTACTAGACCGAGATATGAGGATGAGCGCTATTCCATTCCCTGGATTGCTCCACTTTACCCTTGATCCATACCTTATAACACTGAGAGTTAAGCAAGGTGGTATAAAGTACCATTTTTTTGTCTTTGGTATGATTCCATCTGGTATTGAAACCCAGTCTCCCGGACCATTCAGAGTCAAGAAATCTGAGGGTTTGTTTGTTTTGTTTTACGGCATTTCAACTTCACCGGTCATTTAATGACGAATAAAGTTAAAGAAAATAAGTCTGAAAAGAAATTCAAAGAAGAGGTCATAGGAATTATTGAGAGACTTTAGATAATCAATTGGTTATTTGTTTTTTTTTTGGGTTTTTTTCGTTTTCTTTTTTGTTTTTTCTTAGGAGTGCATTTGATCATTAAAAAAACTCCCAAAAAACTGTGGAACAGGTTGGGGAAAGGATCAGTTTGTTAGAATATATCTAGTAAAGAAAGGGTTTATAGAAGGAATCTCTTTAGATTTTTGTCTATAACTTCACTGGTATTAGAAATGATATCACATTATTTATTTCAATGTTTTGGAACAGTTCCTTCCCATTGATTGCACTATAGAAGGTTTTCTTATATGAGCTTGGTCGGTACATTCGATAAGAATGTTCTTCATGGTGTATTTGATCTGACATGCATAACACATTGGTTGTTGTTTTCCTTCGAGTAAATAATAGTGTTATCCTTGCATGACCAATCCGGAGTCTGGACAATGTAACCTCTTCTTTTCGGTTTTTTTAAAAGCTTTGTTTCCATTCTACCAGGGAGGTTTTAATTTCTTATAATTTATTATTTTCAATAATGTTCCAGCATTGTTGTCTTTGCTGTAGTAATTATTTATCTATTTTCCTTTTAAAATTTGCATGTGGTATTTTAGATTTATTTTCAGTGGATAGGTTTATGGTAGACCTGGCTGCTTTATCCGCTTGGTCATTTCCACTGATGCCAGTATGAAATCTGAGGGATAGTTTAGAAATAGAAGTTGTAGATTGTATTTATTTTGTATCCTACGACTGAGAGTATCAATAAAATAAAATAAAAAACAAATGAATAAAATAGATGATTAAATCAATAATATGGAAGTAAATAAGGAAATTAAAATCGACAGTGTGAAGAAAGAAGAATAAGAAAAATAGAAAATATTCCAAATTTGATGAATTTATTATGAAAGTCGACTATAACCGTTTCGGTTTTAACCTTCTTCAGGAAATCAAATTCAAACATCCACCGCAATTTAAACAACACTTTTCGTGAATTTAAAATCCCGAAACAATTTATTAAAACCAAAACGTTTAACGTCGACCTTCATAGTAAATAAATCAAGTTTGGATTATTTTGTTTTTTCTACTTTCTTCAATCAATAACATATATGCATATGTGAATGAATGTATCCTACCCGTCTCTCTCTCTCTCTCTCTCTCTCTCTCTCTCTCTTTCTCTCTCTCTCTCTATATATATATATATCTATATATATATACGTAAGTATTTTATGATTTTATTGAACAAATTATTTTATTCTATTTTATTTGTTTTGAGGACTATTGCAATGCAAAATAATCATTCGGGTTTAATTTTGAAGAAAAAATCATCACCAGAGACTTTTTTAATATGAATTCGCTGTTGTACGTTCAAATTTTTTTCGGATTTTGTAAAGATGCTGCCACGTGGGGTGTTGGAAAACCAACATAGAGTCACATGGGGTGTTGGAACGCTAATGTTAACCATGTTTCCAATGTTAAAAGAATTTGAACATACAACACCGACTTCATATTTAATAAAAATCTCTGAGGATGAATATTTACTTCGAAATCAATAAGATCCAAATAATTAATTCACGATGCAATAGCCCTCTAAAGAAATGCAATAAAATCATATATATATATATATATATACACCTGACCGATAAAATGAAACGTAGTTTTTTCCAAGCTGCGGTCGTGTCGATGCTGCTATATGGATACACTACTTGGACGCTAACAAAACGGCTGGAGAAAAAGCGAGACGGCAATTACACAAGAATGCTGCGAGCAATATTGAACAACTCCTGGAGGCAACAGCCCACTAAGCACCAACTATACGGCCACCCACCTCCCATCACGAAAAATATCCAAGTTAGACGAACCAAACATGCAAGACAAAGCTGGAGAAGCAGGGACGAGCTCATAACGGATGTACTCCTATGGACCTCCACATATGGCCGTACAAAAACAGGACGACCAGCTCGAACATACATACAGCAGCTATGTGAGAACGCGCGATGTAGCCATGAAGACCTTCCAGAGGCAATGAACGATAGGGAGAAGTAGCGAGTGAGGGTCAGGGATATCCGTGTTGGCGGCATGACATCATGATGATGATATATATATATATATATATATATAACTTTATTATTAAATTATAAATATGTATATATATATTTATTTAAGAAAAAACTAAAGACCGGTTAATTTAGGATTATGAATTTATTTCCATCCTGTTTTTCAGTTTCTGGTGTGAACCAAAAACACGAAGAAAAATATAACAGGACTTCTTCAGATCCAATGGATAAATAAAACAGAATAGACAGGTGGGGTGGAGGGAGAGAGAGAGGAGATTAAGGAGTTACCTCCTCGTTTTATTGAATTAATCATTAGAAAAATTATATCAAGTCACAACTCTGAGTTTGTCACCATCAGCAGAGGCGATACCATGGCCCACGCTCTGGACTTCGATCCGGAGGGGGACTCTGCAAACGAAACCTATATGTGGCACTAGACCTTGCGGTCTAGTTTAAGCCATAACCCATCATACGTGCCCAGACCTACATTTGGGTCCGTGAACCTGCTTGCCTCATCAGGCTCACATTGCACTAAGTGAGCCGATGAGTAGCATAGACCAGCAGGGTTCGAGTCTCGGCTCGTCCCGACCTCCCCCCCCCTTTTCCCCACTTTAATCGGCCTTCGGGCTTTTGATCTTGTGTCAAGCATCGTCTGGTGGGAGACGTTGGCAAATATCCCCATCAGTAGTCAAGTGAAACTCAGCATAGTGAATCAATAATCTCTTTCTTCTTAATGTTATAATATACTCCTGATACTTCTTATTCATTGAATACATTGGTTTGTCAATGAATTTATTAACATTTTTGTCAAAAAAGAAAGTGCGGCTTAGTGTGTAGGGAATACATGAAAGGAAGCTCTAATTTTACAGCTGATTTAATTTCGTGTCTATGTTATATCAATTTTCTGATTTATTGATTCTCTCGACATTTTTTAATCATTTTTAGTGTATTCATTTTCTCGTTTATCATTATTCCATTTTCTCGTTTAATATTATTCCATTTCTTTTTGTGATGATACCCCCTCGGCCCCCGTTAAATCAACCTCTTCGAAACAATTTCACTTCTTGGCCGGTGATCATCTAGTGGTTCCGATAGGGGTATCACACATTTCTTCATAGCTACAAGAAATACAATCAAGGGAGTGGGAGGAAAGAGAACAAACGAACAAACGAACAATATGCTTGGGTTAACTCAAATTTCAAGAAGAGGAGTTATGTAACATTGCATTCCCTATGTGCCTATGTAGACTAACACTAGCGTGGATTTCTATCGAAACTTCTACAACCCATGAGGAGTGCAGGCTCATCTTGACTGCTCTTCCCTCACTGACTGTTGGACCCTATCTCATGCCGACTGCTCACTTCTGCTGTCTGGTGTCGACTCCATTCGCGTCACCCTTCGCCAACTGCCTTTCTGAGTGCCTTTGTCCAACTCCTACTCGCGTTCCCTTACCCACTTCCGGTTACGTCGGGATCGCGGGCTCAGGCCTTTTTTTAGTTTCACGCCAAAACAGACAAAGGGATCGTCTGCTTGGCGGACCACCGACATAGTGTTACATTTCAACGTTTTTCCTATCGTTTGCCGATGTTTTTTTTAACTGGAGTTTGAGTGTCTCCTAAAGTCAACAAGACTCTTTTCAAGATTCTTGCCGATTTTTTAATTCTGTAGTCTGAACTGTCTCTACTTCTGAATTCTAAGTCTTCTCGTCCCTGTATCAATCTTTTGGAATTGTACAAAATGCACCAGTTACAATTGGTATCACCTTCTGTTTAATCTTCCATAATTTTTTTTTACTTCTGTAGTGAGGTTCAGATATTTATCTCTCTTTTCGCTTTCTTTTAATTTCATTTTGTGGTCTACCAATACGGCAAAGTCCTCTATTCGGCAGGTTTTCTTTCTTTTTTCTTTTATTGTTGACTATCACTGGGTTTGTTCGTCTTAAGTGATCCATTTTATCTCTAAATCTCAGAGAAGTTTGTTCATCTCATTCTCTATAACGGATTCCAAGTTGTACATATACCTTTTGTTCGTATGGTCAAATTTAAACTTCTTGCACAGTTTCCAGTGGATCACCTTCCACAACCAGTCGTGTCCTGTCTTATACTCTTTTTGTGCTAGGGGGTGTCCTCGTGGTGTAATGGTTAAAGCGATGGACTGCGGAATCGTTGTACGCGAGTTCATACTCCAGTCGCGCTAATACGTTCACTTTCGGGCAAATACCCTTGGGAAAGGTATGAACCCCCTTATCCTCCCAGCTATGGGTTAAATAGCACCACTACTGTTCTTCTAGGAGAAGAGCTTTAGCATTAAATAACCTGCAAAGGTTGATATGCCATTAAACAAAGAAACCAAACCAAATCTTTTTGTGCTAATTTGATGCAGTCATTATTTATTATCATTATTATTGTACTTATTGTGAGGTTTTCTAACTAGCGTTATCGCAGGAGTCTGTTAGACAGTGCATCTTTTCTTGTCTCCTGGATACTTCTGATTAGTCTAGCCAATCGTAAAATGTTATAATCTAGATGATCCCGGTTCTTCTGATTTTTAATTTTACCAATTTTCATACAATTTGGAAACATTACAGTGCGCCAAATACAATTAGTACTACCGTCGCCCTGACGTTACACATATCTTTTCTTTGTTTTTATTTTTTCGACCAAAAATCCAAGTATCAGTCAATTTTCCACTTTTATTTTTACTCTGTTGTCCGCCAGAACTCATAATCCTCGAGAATTTTATGCGTCTTGTTTTCTTGGACGAATTCTCGTTACTTGATATAATATTTGCACGGTTCCCGGTGGAACACTTTTCCCACCCTGTCGTTGATAATATTGGACTTCTCTTGTTCTAGTTTGCTGCATTCGCTTATAATAATATTATTAGTTTTATATATGTCTGCACCTAACCTATATTTGCAATTCTGTTGCATATTCTTGATTGTAACTTTAACGTAATTAGTACTTATGGCATTGGTTTTTGCTGCTCTTAAAAAATAGAATATTTCTCTCTTGAGGCTTTCCTTTCTTTGCCATGTTCAGTCTCCTCGTGTCCATTCTCAGCAGTTTGTCGCTTTAAATATTCATACGATGGTTTTTATTCCCATTTCTTTTTTTTTTTTCTGTATTTTGTCGTTTTTCTTATCTCGTCATTACTGCCTCTGGCTACTTTAATCAATTATTCTTTGCTCTTTTTTTATTCATCATGGACTTTTGTTTATATATCTATGAAATCCTCTATACTGAAATGCCCTCTTCCAACTACTTGTAGCTTTCTCGTTGCATATAAACAGTGTCTGATATTTCTTCTTTGGAAGGCATTGTGCATTGTCATCAATTTCCTTGTCATTGTGTCTATGTATCGGAGTTCCATCCTTGTCCATTTTCAGAATGTTTCGGAGTATCTTACAATTGAGACAGCTCCGGTGTTAATTCTTTTCATGAGATTTCTACTGCAGAACTTGGTTTCGAAGTCCATAGGACATTTTCGCTAATGAGTTCATTTGATGGCATATCAACTGTCTTGGTTTATCTAATGCCCAAGACAACCATCTAAAAGAACGGTAGTGGTACTAATTAACCCATAGCTGGAAGGATAAGAGGGTTCATGCCTTTCCGAAGGTTTTTTTGTCTGAAAGTAAACGTAACTACGCGACTGGAAATTGAACTCGCTTACTACGATCCCGCAGTCCAGTGCTTTAACCATTAAACCACGAGGACCCGTTAATAAGTTCTTTCATACTTCTCCTGTTCTACCTTGCGTGTCTTGTTCATCTTACTTGGATTGCTTGTGAAATTGGAGGTAAACTGCCAAATAACTGCTGCCTTGTTATGTATTGCTTAAATAATTTATTCAAAACAGCACGTATCATTTTTGTATAGTTGCCATCTAGCTTTTTCTCCATGAGTTTGTTAGTGTTCATACGTTGTATCCATACATTAGTATTGAAACAGCCACAGACTGGAAAAATATCGTTTTATTTTATCTTATTTCCATATGAGGGATGACCTGTCAACAGCAGTCAACGTCTTTGCAAGGCATATGCTGACATCACTTTCAATATCCATCAAGAGATATCAATGCTTTCTGCTGTTTGCTCAAGACTATGCAGTAAGGATACGACTTCGTAGGTGTGTATTTGCGTGAAGCCCTAGATCATCTGTGTTGTCAACGCCAATCATAACATCTGCGCCTAACGTCTGCCTTTTCCCACTTTAATGTGAGACCATTTATTTTAAATCTAGTGACGTTCGAATAACGGAATGTCCATTTCTCTATTGTCTTAGTATAACTGAAAAATTATGTCAAATTTTGTTGTCTTCCATACTTCAGGGGGTATTTGGCCAAGGTCTGCAGCGTTTCTTCGATTTTTTTCAGTTTTACATCAAGTTCTTTCTTCGTAACCTGTACAAGTATATGTCCATTTGTATATATATAATTTTGTAAAGTCTTATCATTGGTTTCCGAGCAGAATTTTGAAAAGTTCTTTCCAATTCAGATACCTTTATCCATGGCTTTCATCTTTTAATTTCCCTCTCATTCCACTCAGTTTATTCACGGTATGTCATGCGAATCTTGATCGTCTCTCTGTTGTTATCCTTGTGATTTTATTGATTTGGAATTGACTATATTCTAGTTTTTCATTTTGTCCTGTGGTAGTTGTCTTTGGACTTATTTTATAAAGTAAGTATGTTTTTTTTATACTATTCCTTTTTCTTTCTTAATTGCTGTTGATTTCCAGGGAACTCTATATTTGTATTTCGGTGTTGGTTTGTGTACATTTAGATGCTGCTTCTCCATAGGTGGTTACGGATTTTTTGTAATCGTCATTCGGAGTATGTCTTTATGATGTCTTCTGAACAGTATCAAAATCGTTTCTGATACTTACCGAATACCAATTTCTTATATTCCTATATGAAATTGTGGACAAGGCATATCGTGTTGATCAAACTGTTTGTTTCTTATTTCTTTATAAACTCTCGTGAATCATTGTCGAAACGTTTCTATACCTATATTTACCTAACCCCTCCGCTCGGGCAGGATATGACACAAGGTCAATTTTTAAGCGGAGTTTAACAGGTTTTAATTCAGAGCTTTCCTTCTCCTAGACTAGTTGCCTCACCAAGGCTGAAGAACCTAGTCTGCCCTACTATTTACCCATAGCTGGAGGGAGAATTATTTGATTCATACCTTTCCCAAGGGTATTAGTGCTATGTGAAATGCAATCAGTCTCGTCCAGGATTTGAACTCGTGTCCCCGTGTCCATTTCCTACGACAATTACCAATACACCATGGGCACTTTCTACAACTGGGAGATATTACTTCAAGGGAATTAGTCTCTTAGTTAAACGCGCTATTCCACAACTTCTGGTTTGTAAATATATGAATTAGCTGTTATTTGAGTAGGTTGGTGCCAATAGTTTCCCTCAAATTTCTTGAAATTTAGTGTTGAGTCGGGAAAGTCAGTGAAAAAATTTCCTAGATTTTTACTGTTTTTTTTTGTGAATTGTGGAAGCAGTATTTTTCCGTCTTTGCCGATATAAGAATTTATGTTTCAATCAATGATTACAACACCGTGTCTTATGATATAAATATATTTCCATGTGTGTACATCCATTTATCGACTTGATTAGCCGGATATATAGATGTAATATAAATTGAATCAATCAAATGATAGAAAGATAGATAGATGTGAACAAATTGTGATAGATAGATAGATAGATAGATAGATAGATATGAATAAACTGAGATAGATAGATAAATAGATAGATGTAGTCAGGTATATTTAACTCCAGAGACACTGCAATAATAAGACAATTATTTGGAAGTTGATTCATTTTCAATATGGTTCGTTAACTGATGCAACATGAACTATAACAATGAAAATCACCAGAATAAAAAAAACAAAACATTTTAGCTCTGAAAAATCGTAAACTAATCAATATCCAAAGACAGAGCAATAATATCAGCTTAAATGTTAAACCATTACCAACGTTAATCAGAGTTTGACGTAGATCCTCAAAATCAACCATAATAAATTTTTACTATTCTTCTTCCTAATTAATGTTAATCGTGGTCTTACCTGCGGGAGAATGGCCCTATCTCCATTGATAAGAATTATTAATTTAATATTTCAATTTTAGATGAACTCTATTTTCTTTTGGTTGGGTAACATTGATTACTTTTTCTTAAAACAATATTAATCTCATATAGTTGTCCTATCTGAAGATATTACCGTAACAAAACAATGATGCCTTTTCGGGAAAAATATTTATAGTTATTTTGCAGTAGTTGTGAAGTTGGCGATCTTAGTCGATGGTGAACTTAAAACTCCCTTTTCAATAACTAATGCACCAAGGTGGAGGGAAGGCCGCTACTCCTTTCCCAGGATTGACCCACTCTACCCTTGATCCGTACCTTATAGTGCTGAGTGTTAAGCAAGGAGTCATCAAGTACCATTTTTCAAGTCTTTGGTATTACTCAACCTGGGACTGAACCCAGGTCTTCCTGGCCATTGGCGAGCACTCTAACATTTATGCCAATGTCAGGTAAATTATGCCAATATCCGGTAAACAGAGGTTAAAGTATCTTAACCTAAACATTAAATTAACTTTTAAAATATGATGTATTCAAAGAAAAATTAAACAATTTTATATAATGTCTTTGTTGAAAAAAATGTGATTCTCCAAAGAAAATAAAGGATCCAAAGAACTGAAATGATAATACATTCGAAATGAAATAAACATAAAAATGTCAATATATTTTCAAGTAAGAAAACTTCCAATACATTCATTTTTTTATATAACATATTTTCGAAAAGATTAGTGGAAACTAAAAGTCAATTTACAAAGGTTACTATCGAGAGATTTAGAGTTCAGTAAAAAGGATGTTTGTAAAATAACAGAAGGAATATATCTATTCTTTTCAAATCAGTCAAAGCAACATTCCAATTAATTTTCCGAATACACAGAAATATTATTGATTGAGTTTATACGATCTTGATAAAGACGACAAAGCCAAGAAATATTTCTTATTATACAAGTGTACCATTGTATTATCTATAAACCTGGAGAAGGGACAGTAAACTACGAGAAATTGGATTATTGAAACACTGTCAAAATTACGGAGAATTTGCAAAAGATATTCAAAAGTCAGAACAATTTTCGAAAATATGAATCCGGTTTCAAAATGGCGTTAATATATATATATATATATATATATTATATATATATATATATAAACATAATAGACATTTTATGTCTACATATTTTCTTTTGGATCCGTTCGAATTCCCGTATTGCTTTTATTGTATCCTGGGGGAATTGATTTATGTATTGTCCATAGTTGCATGTATCCCTAGTACTTTCTGCCCGACTTTGGGCCATCATCAGGGGAGGATCTACTAGTTGTAGAAAGTACTAGGGATACATGCAACTATGGACAATACATAAATCAATTCCCCCAGAATACAATAAAAGCAATACGGGAATTCGAACGGATCCAAAAGAAAATATGTAGATATAAAATGTCTATTATGTTTAATGAAATTTGCATTAACGAAGAAATGCTGCCTAAATATACATATATATATATATATATATATATATATATATATATATATATATATATATATATATATTTACTGATTATCTTGATGTTACTTTAAACTTATATAGTGGAACAGTATCACCATTTAGAAAAAGGAACCAGGATTTGCGTTATGTAAACAGGGGATCTAATCACCCAATACAGGTGTTTAAACATGTACCGAAAGGAATAGAGCATAGATTATCAAATAACTCCTCCAATAGGGAAATTTTTCAACGAACTAAGCAGGTATATGAGAAGGCTTTAAAGAATGACGGATATAGGGTCAATTTAGAATATAGGAATAGGGATAGAATTGGAACACAAGGAAGGAGAAATAGACCTAGGAAAATTTTATGGTTTAATCCCCCTTAAAACATGGAAGTAATTAATAACTTGGGAAAGGAGTTCTTCAAGATATTAAAAAGAAACTTCCCAAGTGGGAGCCAATTATACAAGGTATTTAATAAGAATTACATTAAATTAAGCTACAGTTGCATGCCAAACATTAATGGAATAATAAATAGGAGTAATATAGCTAAATTAGGTACAAAGAAAAATAAGGAGATGGAGAAATGCAACTGTAGGGATAAGGTTAAGTGTCCCCTCGCAGGCAAATGTAAGCAGGAATGCGTAGTGTATAAAGTAGAAGTATATAGTGATTCGAATAATAAGGGAAATAAAATGATATACTTTGGGTAAACCCAAGGGGATTTTAAAACTAGGTACTATAACCATAGAACAAGTTTTTCGCCCGAGAAGTATAGGTATAGCACTGCTTTATCTAGTTATGTGTGGGAACTTAAGGAAAACAAGGAGTAGATCCTATAATGAAATGGGAAGTAATAAAGAAATGCCGCAAATATAGGGCAGGTAATAGAGCTTGTAATCTTTGTATGGAGGAAAAATTGGTAATAGCAAATTGTAAAAGTAAAAATATGTTAAATAAAAGATCGGAGGTGTTAAATAGTTGGAGACACAAAAGGGCGTGGTTACTATATCATTAGGATTAGGCTTTAGAATTTTTTTTTTCCAACGAAAAATAGGGTATTTGTCATTTAGGTATTTATGAATTTAAAAAAAAAAAATTTTTATGCAAATTCTAGGCTAGGTGGGGGTTTTTGGTGAATAAAAGAAGGCGATTTCTCTTTAAAATTTAGTCGAGGTTAGGCTTCCTGATAATCCGTTAAGGTGAAACTTTAGTAGAAGATTTTCGACTCGCGATTTAAGTTAATTCTATATATATATATATATATATATATATATTTACTAACTTACTATCTGGTAATATATATATATATATATATATATATATACTAACTTACTATCTGGATGTGATAAGTAGGTTTTTTTAAACTTCTGAGTAATAAACTTGATGTAAAAATAGTGTTGTTTGGTGGGGGGTTTTTTTAATGCAAATTTTCCGCTAAGTGTTTTTTTTGTTAAAAAAAAAATCTTTTCTCCTTTTTTCGTTAGTCAGTGCTAGATACCCTGAGGAGCCGGTTTAGGTTAAACTGTAGTAGGATAGTCACGACTTGCGATTTAATTCATATATATATATATATATATATATATATTACGAGGTGCAGCAAATATGTCGAAAAAAGTGATGAAAAATGAACAATTGACTCTTCCTCCTTCCCCAGCCTTTATGGAGAACATCACCATTCTCGTCCAAAATCGTTGCTGATGGTTTACTAGAAAGGTATTATGACCTTTTCACATGGGGAAGCATGAAGGCTAAACCAAAGAAAAGTCGCAGCCTATCGTTAATCGGAGGATCTGTCAGGGAGATCCGTTTCAAAATTGGGGGTGATACGATCCCAACAGTCAGGGAGAAGCCGCTAAAGTGTCTCGGGCGTCTTTATTCAATCCCACTAACGTAGAAGTTCAGAGGTCCAGAAAGTAGCCTTGACGGGTGTTAAATTAATAGACAAAATATATCTAACCGGAAAGATGAAGGCTTGCCGTTACCAACGTGGTCTGCTACCCCGTCTTTTGTGGTCCCAACAGATATATGAGATTACGCTATCTCACGTTGGAAGGATTCAACAATGTAGGATCAAATAACTACGTAAGTTTCTCGGAGTTCTTCCTTGTTTTTTGAAAGTGGGTTTATATACTAATTCTGGAGATCAACAACTCCCAATATCTTCACTGGTAGAAGAATTTAAAATTGGGAAAATGTACCTTCACATGATCATGAAGGACGCAGCCGACGAGATCATCCGGAAGGCGTATCCAGAAATAAAATCAGGAATGCATCCAACGGATCAAAGACATCATAGGCGTCACTCAAATCAATCGAGCTGGGCTGGGTAGCACGAGCAACGAGGTATTTTCAAAGTGGGCCCAAAGGGAAAAGCAGACATGGTGAGCCAAGAAGTCAGGATGTTTGAGGAGGTGCAAAGCAAGCCAGTGTTGTAAGTCAGGCCAAACAAAGTGCCTGGGCTAAATGGAATGATATCGAACCAATTAAATTATCGTGTAAATCCTTAATTTCAATGGAACCTCTGGTGATATCATTCCTTCAACATATGATCTCTTACTAAATGTGAACATCCTAAAATTATGGTGATATACAATTTCGGATCTGTGCTTTTCGTGGAAAAGTGATCTTGTGCCATGTACTATCTGCATGTCCACAATCGCTTAAGATGTAGACAGGGCGACATAACAAGGTGTTAGTGGTGGTCATACAGTTGTTACGAGCATAATGGGAAACAGCAAACCAACAACCTGTTACAGCTAAGGAATCCATAATTCAGTTTCACAAGGAAGAAAAAAATTCCAATATGATGCTACTGAATCGAACTAGTGACAGGAAAATTTCGGCAGATCTCAAGACATCTCCACAATTTCCTGTTCCCATTATTCAAACTGAAAGGCGGCCAGACATTGTAGCGTGGTCCGATTAAAAGAAGTGTCCTCCTCATAGAATTAACTGTCCCCTGGGAAGAAAACCGGGAGGAGGCACACGAGCGGAAGAAAAACAAATACGAGACACTGCGTGTCGACTGGGGAAAAAAAGGTTGGATATGCCATGTGATTTCTATTGAGGTTGGTTGTTGTTGTTTTCTAGGACACTCAGTCATTTCGTTTCTTTCAAAAATCGGAATCACTGGCCACAGTTTGAAAGTTGCCTCATATCGCCTTCAGACCACGGTGCAATATGCACCAAGTTGAATTTGTCCGAGAGCAAAAAGTCTTCAGCATGAATGAGATGCACGCGTAACGTCCATTCAGTGTGTTTACATAACATCAAGAAACGGTTACCGTAAGCACATAATGACATCAACGGCCAAAAGTAGATGCGTTTTTTTAAAAATCACAAGCTGAACTAAAAATTAAGATGAACGTACAATTTAATCTCTGCTTTTAGATGATCTGGCATATATATATATATATATATATATATATATATATATATATATATATATAATTATCTTTAATACTCTATACAGTGGCAAGAGCTGCTTGGTACTGGCAGGAGTGGCAGTACCGCCTTGAGGTACCGAAATTGTATCACTACTTGTTACCGGCTGATGAGGGCAGCGTATTGCACGTGCTTTCACACACTGTATGATGAATATATACATATATATATATATATATATATATACTCACTCGCTCACATACATATATAAACACATTTACATAACCACACACACACACACACACACACACACACACACACACACACACACACACATATATATTTGTATATACTCATATACATTGACACGTATATATATAAACACACGTAATACATACATACATACATACATACATACATACATAGAAAATATTAATAATATATAATATATATAACATATGATCAATACATACATACATACATACATACATACATACATATATATATATATATATATACATTCTGATTCACTCACACACATATCAGACACATAGACACACACAAACACACACATAAAAACGCACATAAACACACACGCATACACACAAACATATATATATATATATATATATATATTAGTGTACCTTGACATATATATATATATATATATATATATATATATATATATATATATATATATAAGCATGTTTGATTAAATAATAAAGACACATTTTGCCTATTTAATTTTATTAAGATCCTTTTAAGTTTCTTGATTTTTTCGACTTCTTCCAAATGTTGGCAGTAGCATCTGCGGTAATGTTCCTGCTTAGCAAAAAAAAAAAAAAAAAAAATTCAAATGACCTATATCTAGTTGAGGCCCCTATTTATTTATTCCATCTTTTTTGATGAATTGTGATGTGTCAGTTTTGGGACCCATTTTCAGTAACTTTTACATGTCAGCCCTTGACAATCAGGTTTTTAATAACATCAATAAAGCTAATATTTATTTAAAGTATGCTGACGACATACTCCTTCTCAGTAATAGTACTGATGAAGTTAACCCAATAAAAGAGACCTTTCAATATAATTATATTTTCAATTTCACACAATATCAACTTACTATCAACAATAAAATCCCATTTTTTCGTGTACTAATAGACAGAATCAATATTGACCGATTTACTACCTCTACATCTAAAAAAAAAAACTCCTACCAACATTAATCCCT
>CAUZXS010001654.1:127500-156882 GCA_963585895.1 Sepioteuthis lessoniana | reverse complement strand
GAAAGATTATAAATGAATAGAAAGACAGAGGGAAGAGTTGAGGAAAAAGAAGGCAAATGTAAAAAAAAGAACGCGTAAAGAAAGAAAAAATAGAAAGATTAAAGAAAGAGAAAAGGAAAGAGTAACGAAAGAAAAAAAGAAAGAGTAAAGAAAACGAAAGAAAAAGATATAATCTAAAAAAAACACAAATAATAGAATTAGGAAGATAAAATAAATAAAACGTAAAAGAAATTGTAAATGGAGTAGGAATTAAAAGAAACGCTGGAATGTAAAAAAAAAAAAAACGTTGTAGAAACTCATAAAAAATGTCGAGAAAAAAGAAAGAAAAATGTGAGAGAAGAAACGGAAACGTTAAGAAAGTAATAAAGGAAAACAACAGAAAGAAAAAGTGCTTAAAAGATGAAATGAAAACCAAAAAAAAAAAAAAAAGATGAAATGAAAAGCGAAAAAAAAAAAGGAACAAGTAAAATAGGTGAAAAGAAAGATGACAGAGAATTAGAATCAAAAAAGAAAAAAGAAAAAGGAATAAAGATATCTTAGACAACACTTGTAGGGTATCTTATGAAAATTGGATTAACAAGAGATTGCTGGATCATCTTGTTAACCACTGGCTCATAATTGGGGATAAAAGCATTTATTGAACGGAACTAATTTTGATAAAAGCTTAAATATAAAAAAAAAGAAATAATTTAATTAATAATGGGTTGAAACGAGCGTGTTAACCATTGCTCTATTCCAAGATGTCTCATTTATATATATATACACAGAGAGAGAGAGAGAGAGAGAGAGAGAGAGAGAGAGAGAGAGAGAGAGAGAGAGAGAGAGAGAGAGAGAGAGAGAGACCTTTTTTTGCCAAATGTTTATTTTCAAGAGCTGGATGAGAAGGTAGTTGAGGTAGACAACTAGATGCATGCGAGGGCGGAGTTCGTTCAGTCTTTTGTTCCGACCATTATTTTCACCTTTTTTTTCCCCCTCTTCTTTCTTTTTTCTTTTTGTAACATTCGTTACAACTTCTTTGCGCTATTGTTTTTTCGTGTGCCATTTTGCGTTTGTTTTTGTTATTTGAATGTTTAGCCCACCCCCGTCCATACATACAACCGCCCTGAACACAAGTTTGAAGCCCCGACCCGAACCTCGGAGGAAAAAAAAAGTTTTTTCAATATTGATTTTTCCTCTCACATTTCGTCTTCTACTTCTTTCTTTCTTTCGGTGAAATTTTTTTTTTATTGTTCAGGAATTTTTTACTTTCTTTTGTTTCTTCTGATTGTTTCTCTTTCATTCCTTACTTGTTTCTTTTTTTCTATTGAAATATACACTCAACTAGCATAGTACCCGTAAAAATGACGGGATTATTTATCTATGCATCGGCACTTCTGTTTGTCTATGTCGTTTTGTGACGACATTATCGAATTTGCAATACATGAACGTTACTCCACAAAACCTTTCAAATTATATAATTAAACAGAAAAAAAAGAAGAAGAAAGTAACGGAAAGAGAAGTGATATAAGATTATCAGGAAAGAGAAATTGAAAAAGATAGAAAGAAAAGAAAGTGACAAAGAGAAGGAAAAAGCTGAAGTATAAAAAGTTTCGTTACACACACACACACAGAGAGAGAGAGAGAGAGAGAGAGAGAGAGAGAGAAAGAAAAGAAAATGAAAGAGTTGGAAAGAGATAAGATGGATATAAACACAATGAAATAGATATTAACATGACGATATAGATATCAATACATGAAATGAATTAGATATTAACAGAATGATATATATATATATATATATATATATATATATATATATATATATATATATATATATATATATATATATATATATATATATATATATATATATATATATATATATATATATATATATATATATAGAGAGAGAGAGAGAGAGAGAATGTAAAGTAATGTCTCGTTTTACCATATCATCGAAATTTCTCATTATTCTATGGTTAGACCAGATTATACGAAATTGTTCGCCAATGGTCCAGGAGACCTGGGTTCAATCCCAGTTCGTGTCACACCAAAGACTTTTAAAATGGTACTTGATACCTCCTTGCTTAACACTCAGCAATATAAGGTACGTGTCAAGGGTAAAGTGGAACAATCCAGGAAAAGGAGCAGCGACCTCTCCTACACCTTGGTGTTGTAGCTATTGAAAAGGGAGCCTTCTGGTTGCCCTCGACTACAGTCAGCATCTTACTATATATATATATATATATATATATATATATATATATATATATATATATATATATATATATATCATGTACTATACAGTCATGACATTTTACTTATAAGCGAGATGTGGCCAGGTGCGTGAATAAAGTATTCGGAAAATGTTAAAGACGCCATGTAATGCAGAAAGAAAGATTTAAGTAAATGGCCATAAAAATATGCATTCTGCTAATAGAAAAAAAAAAGAATGGGATCAGAGTTGTAATTGTTATAACTTAATAAAAAAGAGACGATCCATTTATAATACATCTACCAAATTTTAAACATGATGAAAAGGCAAACAGAGAAATAGATCCAATATGTGTGTAAGTGTATGTTGACATAGTTCCCGTAAGATTGAAGGATTGACTTTACTTCTGCTCAGATCAGAGTGTAATAGGCATGCGCTCTATTAAGGGTTGAAGTGTTTCTCACGAAGTCTTCTGTGTAGGATCAGCGTAATGTCTGTACGATTTGTTTTGGATATAAACGTTGATCTATTGACTTTGGGATGAAGTCAGAGTGTAGTATCTGTTCCCATCAGTCATGTTCACATCTAAAGAACACAGAGCCGTAGGATAGGACACAGTGTGAAAAAGTTGGCACTCCTTGTGGGGATTCCGAAGTCAGTTCAGCTCTTTTCGATTGTAGAATGAGGAGATAACAAAATAGGAAAATAGTTTTATTCCAAAGAGTATAACAATTATAATTTCCTTTATAATAGTTATCATTTCCTTTTGTTTTTTTCTTTGTTTCTTTCCTCGTTTTTTTTTGGGGGGGTTGTTTCTTTCATCTGATTTCTTTTTGTTTTGCTTCTTTCACTTTTTCTTTCCTTTCATTTTTATTGATTATATCATTAAAAATATCTTCTCACTTTTTCTATTTAGTTTCTCTTTCTTTCATTTTACTTAAACACACACACACACACACACACACACACACACACACACACACACACACACACACACACACACACACACACACACACACACACAGAGACAAATAGATCCTAACCCAGAGAGACAGATACACACGCACACACACAAACGCATACGTCTACATACGAGCACACACGCATGAGTATAAGTTCATGTGTGGACAATATGTTGACAAAATTAGATTAATACATAAAAGTGTAATTGATACTTTATCAATTACACACACGTTTTTATCAAAATGATGTATTTTTGTGTTTCCTTGAACCATGAAGAATACATGTACACACACGCGCGCGCACTTTTCTCTCTCTCTCTCTCTCGCTCTCTCTCTCTCTTTTCACTTTCGCCCATGCATGCAGGAAGATTATATATATATATATATATATATATATATATATATATATATATATATATATATCGATCTTTTTTACATCCAAAGAAAGTAGATATAAAAAGAAAACATATGCCTTTTAATGTATTCAAACTACATAGTCAATATAATTATTTACCTTTTTATGTCCTTACACATAAACACAAACTGATACACACTTACTCAGGTATATGATATTTATGAGGAAACCATATTTTTATTATTTCAAAAACATTTTTTATCAATCTGCATTATCGTTCATAATTATGTACACCCCTAACAATTTTCTACAAAGTGAAACTTTCTTATCAGATATTTTGCAGTGCAAAGATAAGTATATATATTATGCAATTTTATTGCCCATAGATGTCTTCTCTTTTACCAATAAAAATACTAAACAATTTTTCCAAAACCAAAGATTCTAGAATTTTATTATTTCTTGTGGAAATCGAGTTCTGTTGGAAAAATATTCTTACAATATAAAATATCGTGTTGGGTTTTACTTATTTTTGACAATTGCATATAAATATTTTTAGTTACAAAGTTTCAGTTTTGTAATGTTCAATAATGAATATTACCTAATGATATCCGTTTTCATTACATAATGTTTCGCTTCAAATAATAGTGCTGGCATCTTTGGTCTTGAAAAAAATTAACATCATATTAAAAAATACTAAGATTGGTCTGTATTTATCTCAGTCTGTTAATTATCTATCTATCTATCTATCTATCTATAGAATCTTTCTTCCATTTTCTCTATAATCATCGTCTTTAACTACAACAATTATTCTTCTCTCTTTACATCTTCCGTACAGTCGTTCTAGCAAATTCCTTAACTTTTCTCCATCCCCCTCTCATTCACCTTTGAAGGAGAAAATGTCCTCCATTGTTTCCCTTAATTTAACAACTCCTTAAATGAAGGTAATTAAATGATACAAAAACAATAAAATTTAAGTCACTTTCGATTTCTTGTATTCTGCCAAATCCACACACAATACAAAATCGACGCCTCCTTCCTTCTTCATCCGCCATTTTATTTATTTTGCTGCTTTTTATTCATTCGTTTATTTTTACATTGTCGAAATTCTGCACTTTTCTGCTCTCTCTCTCTCTCTCTCTCTCTCTCTCTCTCTCTCTCTCTCTCTCTGAATTTCACTGCCTCTATATGTTTTACTCTGTCTCTCTTTTTCACTATATTTGTCTCTGTTTTTCTTTTTTTTTTCTTACTTTCTGTGTATATCTAATGCGCTGTTTATTTATTTCGTTGTTTTTCTCTTTTTCTATTTCTACACCTCTCTTTCTACCTGTCTATCGATTATTCTTTTTTATGATACTCCATGTTTCTAATTCTATCTTTCTATTTCTCCTTGTGCCTTTCTTTTCCTGCTTCTTCCCCCCTCTGTCACTTTTCATCTCTTGCCCTTTTGCACGCTCTTGTGTATCTCACTTTATACTTATCTCATTTTCTTCCTCTCGTACAGTGATATTCTCTCTCTCTCTCTCTCTCTCTCTCTCTCTCTCTCGCTCTTGTCTTTGTCTTGTCTTAGTCTTTGTCTAACTATTTTTCTCAACACACCAAATCCCCTTTGTATTTAAAAGCATGTGAATCTACCTGAATAACAGGTAGATGTACACGTCTAAATTTACTGTCAATGTCTAAGACTTGACAGTAAAGAGGGTATAGCATTGCCTCTTGGTTAGAGAGAAGCGCGGTAATCATTCAAGTTTACTTCTGGTATGAACGATAAAAATCTATTTATTAGATACCAGTCACACCAATGTGCATTCAAGTTACTAAACTAAAATACTGAGACAAGTTTGGTAATCATCGTCCAAAGTAAAACATCGAAGACTAATTTACTGAACAAAGTTGAATATTATAAACGACTGATTAGTGTCAAATATCTATAAGCAAATATAAAGAGTCACACAAAAAATGTGTTCGAAGAAAAAATGTATCGATAAGAATATACATAAATGTGTGTGTGTGTGTGTGTGTGTGTGTGTGTGTGTGTGTGTGTGTGTGTGTGTGTGTGTGTGTGTGTGCATATATAGTATCGGTCATAAAAAAAAGAAAATTATTAATGTTGAAAAGCAACGCTTGTAAATATTTAAGAGAGTAAAAACAAATGATTTATTATAAATAGAATTATTTGTGCTAAATGTTGATACTTGAAACAACTTAAATATGAATGATAGATATTGAATAAAATTATTAGTGTTAGATAGAAATACTTGAAGCAGTTTAACTGTGTACAAATAAGTGATTAATATCAAATAAATTATTTGAGTTTGATAGCATACGTGAAAGCAATCAAATGTGTGCAAACATATGAGATTTAACTTGTTTACATATAGAATTTTCTACAGACTATTCAATCACCCCCCCATATATATATATATATATATATATATATATATATATATATATATATATATATACTGCTACACACTGCAACGGTCCAGATGCTCTTCTTACAAAGTAGTAATATACATACAAAAGTTACATCACTTTTGTAATAGATCCTCCCCTGATGATGGCCCAAAGTCGGGGAGAAAGTAATTGGAAAATATATCAATCGATTCCCGCCGAATACTAAAAAATCAGTATGAAAGGATTAACAAGAAAATATGTTGACAGAAATTTATATATATATATATGTATACAATTTGGTATTGAATAACCCACAAGGGTTGAAATACGATTAAACTAAAATCTAACCTAGCTTATTTTACGTTCAACAAAACTATGTTGAAGAAAATTAACGCATCATTCATTGTTTATTTCTGATTGACAAATTACAGATTCCCTTTCAATACTTTTTGAACATACTTCGTATATATATATATATATATATATATATATATATATATATATATATATATATATATATATTGAGCATACATCATATGTATAGATAGATAGATAGATAGATAGATAAGTATATACACTCTCTAGAAAATGAGCCTCCGGTTGCATGTTGTCCGCTAAAACAAGATCTGGTGACATAAATGCGCCCCCACATATATACGTAAAATAGACTTATCTATCCATCTATCTATCTATCTATATATATATATATATATATATATATATATATATATATATATATATATATATAACTTTTAAGAATCTTTTATAAAAATTTTAATTTCTTTTCAACTAAAGATACTATGATTTTACTGACCCATTATACATCGAAAACACTGTTATCATTAGGTATTATTACCAAATAACTAAATACACTTTACAATAAGAATGAAACTGCAATCGACTCCCATTTATAGTATCAAATGATAGGCATTTTTCTTCGGTGATTTATAAAAAAATACAATTATACAATTTATAAAAATTTTTAGGGTGTACTTTTTTATGAGCGACACTATATATATATATATATATATATATATATATATATATATATATATATATATATATATAGTACTAGTAGACGTTTTTAATTTAGCTTGTTCTGACTGAGCACACCTATTGTGCGAATCACTGGCTTCAAAGAGCGAAGAAAAATTTCGTTTTCCGCCACAAATCCTCTGACTTTTGTTTCACAGCTGCTCAGGGCTGTGACGAAAGAGTGCGGAACCCACCTACCTGCCACAACCTTCCTCTCTTACCCTTGATCTTCTGTCACTCTGGGGTGGGCTACAAGAAAGTATCACCGTACACTCACCCTTATCTCTTATTCTTTTGCCCTCTCTTTTTTTTCTTTCTCTATCTCTTCCAATCATTCACCAGAACGTAATGTTAATAGAAGTGAGGGTAGATTCTCTTGGTTGGGGTAGCGTTCCGTAAAGCTACAGCTGGTGCCTTTGTGGGGTTTAGAATGGTGCTTGGTTATATTTTGAAAACATAAACATCCACACACACACACACACACACACACACACACACACACACACACACGTGTATGCGTACGTGCACATAAATAGGTATATGTCACTATTATAATGCAAACACTTTTTGTTGATTGTATTTCTTGATTTCCCAGATCTGTTGTTGTTGTTGTTGTTGTTTTCACTGCTGTTGCTGCTGTTGCTGTTGATGCACTTTCTATCGTGCAATTTACATTGAAATGAAACCTTACAATCTCAATGTCGTTTAGCACTGGAATAAGTCTATTTTTCCTATACTTATTGAATTGAGTATTGTTATCGGCCTATGCATTCCTCAGTTCTCTTTGATATTGTCAGAAGTTCCGAGCTAAGTGATTGTGCTATTATTTCATGTGTTAGACGAATATCTGCATTATTGTTATTTGGATCACAGCAGAAATTGACTCATGGGTTCGGTCTCCCTTATGACATCTTTCTTTCTTTCTTTCTTTCTTTCTTTCTTTCTTTCTTATATTTAAAAAATATCCTTTAATTTTATTTGGATGTTTCTTTATATATATATATATATATATATATATATATATATATATATGGGGGGGGAATGAAAATTAATCTTGTCAAATTCTATAAAAACCAACCATATTAATCTTGAAAACAGCTGGAGACAGCCAAAAGCGCACGAATTCCTGAAACTTTTGGTTGACTTCTTCCTTCATTCGATTTGGACATACTAGACCTTGCACTTAAACAAGAAAACCTTTTTCAAAACTCACACATTCTTCCTCGTTTTTTTGTTTTTTTTTGTAAACCTGCATAAATATATAGTTTGGTTTGATTTGGTTTCTTTGTTTAATAGTATCTCAGCCTTTGTGAGTTATCTAATGTCAAATCCATTCTTATATAAGAAAGACAGTAGTACTTCTATTTAACCCATTGTAGGAGGATAAGAGAGTTCATGCCTTTCCCAAGGGTCTGGCAGTGGATGTAATAGCATGACACAAGTTCGAACTTGCCTACCTCCATGTCACAGTCCAGCACAGTTGTTTATATTTCTTCTATCAATGATTAAACTCGCCTTTCAAAAACTTTAAAAGACCACGGTCATGTATAGTATAACCGTTTTCATCAGATTGTTATCTAAAATAGATTTTTAAAGGTGTCCAGTGCCACATTTAATAAAACTTCTTGACAACATCATTAGATGTATAATGTAGTTGTATTAATGATTATAATTGAGAAATACGTGGACAATCGGGAAGAAATCGACAGTCTGTAGGAAAAAGGACGAGATTGGGTTATTATATGTAAATGCATTGCTGATGATTTTACTATAGAAATACATTGAAAATCAAGTAGAAAAGATTGACTTTAGTCAGAAATTAATGTCATTAATTACAGAATATTGTTCTTGTAATATTTGAAAAAAATGCATTATCTTTGGCCTAATAAAAACCATATGAAATGAAGTTGGCGAGCGTAGTCGAGGGTGACCCGAAGAATCCCTTTTCAATGGCTACTCATTTCTCTAGATTGCTCCAGTTTACCCATACTTTATAATGATGTTAAGCAAGGAGGCATTAAGTACCATTTTTTGAATCTTTAGTATGACTCGACCTTGGATTGAACCCCGGTCTCCGAGACCATTAGCGAATACTAACCGCTAGGTCAATGGACCGGTGACATTTGAGATAAACATGGAAAGCAAATTTTTAAAATCTTTTATACTTATGCAAATTGTACATTATCATATTTTGCACCATGATAGAAAGATCTTAGAAAAATCTTTTTAAATCTACTCCTTTTTATTTTGTCTATATTGTTTATTATGTAGTTGATCAAATATCGTAGGTCATTTGAAAGTTTTTGGAAAATTTTTGAAACAAGAAAATTAATTCCTCATGAAGTAAATTGAATGAATATCATCGGGTTAGGATCGAAACACTTTTTAACTTTTTGCTCAACTAATTTTTTCGACTTGATGAAAGATTGACGATGAGAAATAAATTTACAATTACAACTGAAATGAAAGGAAACGGCAGCTAGATTTCTACATGTCAACATTATAGGCGCCCTTGTTGGAAGGAGTTAAAATACGTTGACTGTATCGCCTGTAGAGGGTTAATACACCTACAAAAAAGGGAAGACCTGGATAGGATACTAAACTGTGTCTGATGGTGAGGTTCTAGTTCTGGAGATCTGGTGAGGGTGGAGTATTCCTTCATAACCATTATTACTCGTCCACTCTGTCCCAGAAAGGTAGTACCTGTTAAAGTCTCATTTAGGGGTTAAATCGATTTCTTTAAAATGATTCGTATTCTATAGGCCCGAGTGAAAAAAAAAAAACAACTTAAAAAACGACTACTCAAAAATGTAAATAATTCCCTAACCTCTTGGCATAAAGTACTGCTTGACGGGTTGTGAAACCATTCAAATCAATGAATCATGTCAAATTTTGTTGGTTGTGTTTTATGGCATATCAACCTTTTTACGTTATTTAATATCAAATTCTGTTCATTTATATACATATATATATATATATATATATATATATATATATATATATATATATATATATATATATAAATATATATATATATATATATATATATATATAAATATATATATATATATATATAAATATATAGAGCTTGTAACTTTATTTTTAAACAAGCCAATGCTCATTTGTTTGTACACAGTTAAATATGTTCACGCATTGCTATCTGACATGAAAAATTCTATTCAACATTAATTATTTGTTTGCACACAGTTAAATTGTTTCAAGTATAGTAAATGATTTTAAATAGTTCTATCTGACCCGAAAAGATGGGACCTAACAAGTATTATCACTCTGATCAGAGTGGACCTGGAAGCAATGGTAATGAAGGAGCATTCCACATTCCCCAATGCTCAAAGACAGGAGCTTCACCATCAGATACCGTTTAGTGTCACATTCAGAACACTTGTTGGGGTGGGATCTTATCCTTCGGTAGAGATGCAGTCGGTGTATTCTACAGCTCCAGTCGATTGGAAATCAACTCTAGAGGAAAAAATGATCTTTCCTTTGATTTAATGGAAAGTCTTTATTATAATTTACATTCTTAAAGCACTCTGACATAAATTAAAAGTGCACATGCATTTATTGTCAATCATGGAGATGCAATAGAAAATTCTTTTTGATGAAAAGATAAGAAATGATCAAAACTGAAGCTGAAAAATTTAATTAAAGAAAATGAAAACAAATAAAAAGCTGCGAAGCTTTTCTGATTTTAAAGGGGTGATGTCTTGATCAATCAAAGTCAATAGTTTTTGAGTCTCACTTTTGATGATTTTTCAGCTGTGAACTCGAAACTTTTTGAACAATATATATTTGGAGCGAAACACGAGATTGTGAAAGTGCAGCATTCTCATTATACAAGTAAGCTCAGTGCCACATTTTTTTTGGGGGGGGTTTCAAGAACTGAGAATTTATCTCAAGACGTGGTAGATATTAAAAGAAATAAGACTGCGTAGATTCATACTATAGCAAAAGAGGAATTTCAGAGTTGCTTCGACCTGTAGAAAACTCACTGGAATATTTGTGTTGAATTCAAAGAGGTCTACACTGAAGAAAATTGACGTTTCATACATTTGTTAATTTATGTCTTGGCAAATACAGGTTCAGCTTCCTATGTGTGCATGTGTGTGTGTGTGTGTATGTGTATTCATATAGCCGTATATTTGTATACACGAGTCTTTCTGATGTTGTATCTGTGTCACTTTAAGCGCGCACTCCACTTCAAGCTCTAAGATCGAACTTACCTACATGACCCAAATGTTCGTCATCGAAAATCGATCAGCTTTCATGAATTTCAGTCCAATCCAACCTACAAACAGAATCGATAATTCATCGGAATCGATATAAAAGTGTTTTTTTTTTGTTTATATTTTTGTTTTTATGCATTTTCCTACTTCAATATATTTTGTTTAATCTTTATTTCCTGAAGGTCGAACCGTTTTTTTTATTCACAGGTATCGAGCAAGGTCAGAGGGGAATCGTGAGGCTCTTTTTGCGTGAAAAACAGTAATATTAGCACCTCGTAAGGAGCGCTACATATTAGCTAGAAGCAACACATGCTGTCCGATGAAATTAACACTATCAGTAGAGAGTGAAAGAGACAGACAGACAGACAGTGAGTGTGAGAGAGAGAGAAAGATATATATATATATATAGAGAGAGAGAGAATGAGAAAGCGAGCGAGAGAGAGAGAGATAGAGAGAGAGAGAGGGACTGACAGACAGACAGTGAGTGTGAGAGAGAGAAAGAGATATATATATATATAGAGAGAGAGAGAATGAGAGAGCGAGCGAGAGAGAGAGAGAGAGAGAGGGACTGACAGACAGACAGTGAGTGAGTGTGTGCGTGTGTGTGTGTGTGTGTGAGAGAGAGAGAGAGAACGAGAGAGAGAGAAAGAGAGAGAGAGAGAGGGACAGACAGACAGACAGTGAGTGTGTGTGTGTGAGAGAGAGAGAGAGAACGAGAGAGAGAGAAAGAGAGAGAGAGGGACAGACAGACAGACAGTGAGTGTGTGTGTGTGTGAGAGAGAGAGAGAGAGAGAAAGAGAACGAGAGAGAGAGAGAGAGAAAGAGAGAGAGAGATTACAGGAAAGCGATAGGCTCAAGTAACTAAGTAAATAGGCAATCAGTATGTATCTCTCTCACACACACACACACACACACACACACACATATATATATATATATATAGAGAAATATACGAGAAAGGCTATTCGGCATTGCCCGGGTGGAGTAAAAATATCACTTATAACACAATAGTAAGAAATGTATTCTATAATATATTTCTTCTAAATTAGATAATTTAAATAGTTTATTTTGACTTAAAAGTGGATTTATATCAAATACTAAATAAATGACAAAAACTAAATGAGTTAAAACAAGGGATGCGATTTAAAAACCAAAAAAAAAAAAAAAAAAAAAAACCCAAAAAAACAATGATCACACATACAAGAAATGATAATGTAATCATTAAGAAAACAGAAAACAAGTTTTAAAATTATCAGCATTTGAAAAGATATCGTCTCATCTTACGTCAATTCTTTTTTTCTTTTTACAATGAAAAATATGGAAAACGGTTATTTTACTGTCATTTCTTTTTTTTCGCAAAAAGAAATTTACTAATAAAAAAATATCACACGAAAACGGTAATTCTTTTTGTTTTCTTTCTTCTGATTTTTAATCATTTTAGCTGTATAACAATTATGCAATACCAACATGTTTTGATCTTGATTTGATTTTAAAAGAAAGGCAAGGGAGATAATTGTAGAAGTATATGTACGATCTGAAAATTTACCACTTTGGGATACCCTAAAAAGTACCCATAACTCACTCCCCGGTTGCCAAATCGACTTTCATGGACAGTAATATCACGGTCTAACCATAGAAAAGTTTTCCCAATAATTCAGTTATTAACAAACAGACGCAGATATTCAATGTGTGTGTGTGTGTGCGTGTGCGCGTGCGCGTGTGTTTGGGCAGCAATTTTTCGTTAATACATTATTTGATTAAACAATATAGACCTCCATTATCAACTCATTTTCGTATTTTTCTTTTCTAGTCGCTGCATCGATTTTATTATATTCGGCTTATAAACCTCCTATGATTAATTTTTAAATATTTTCAAAAAGTTGATTAAAAGAAATATACTTCCGACTGATCATAAAAAAAATCTTATCATATACTATAACAAATTTAAAATCTCCAATTTTGTTATTAACAATTGGAGTTTTGCAAAAAAATAATGTTATATATCAATTTAAATGTTCTTTAGGAGATTGTATCTCTGAGAATAACAATATATACGCTGGTTTAACCTCAACTACCCTATCGAGACGACTTACTATGTATCTGTCTGACACCAGTTCAAAACCTCAACATCTATAAAAAAAAAAAAAACAACAAACTTTCCTGTCGTAAAACTGAATTTTGGAAAATTCATACCGAAAACGCAATATTAGAACAACAACAACAAAAAAAGAACAAGCAAAAATTACAGATTCTCAAAGTGCTCCACATCAGAAATAAACTACTTAAACACAAGAGAATTAATTTTGAATCCAGTGCTAATGTACTCAAATCTCTTTAGCTCATGCTGCCTGTTATAGAGACAATTTTAAAAATAAACGCTACAACACACCAGTATAAATAATAAATGCTCAACACTTGCAAAGTAGTAATGTACATGCAATTGTCACTTTGCTTTTGCAATATACACCCCCTTGATGATGGCCTAAGATCGACAGAAAGTAATAAGGAACTAATTAATCATAGGAGGTTTATTAACCAATTCCCGCCAGCTACCATAACATCGATGCGGCGACTCGAAAGGATATATATAACATAACATTTAAAGGATGCATTTATTTATGATAATATGGCACGTAAAATGTTCAGTTTTTTTTTGTTAACCCCTCTTCAGGGTGATGTTAGAATGTGATGTTATAATGCATCATCTGAACTTGAAGATGGTTTAACAAAAAACAATATTAAACATTGCCATATTATCATGTATAGATAAATAGATATTGAAAAAAAATATAATTGTAATTTTGATGACAATTCGTTCCATACTATCATTAAAATCCCTGACTAAGCTATTTGAGTTTTTCTACTTGCTAATTGGGGAAATGCATAAACCAATCTATTCTTCTCCCAGCTATGGGTAAATAATACAACAGACTTCATCCTTTGATCTTGATTAGGCAACCAGTCTAGGAGAAGGTTTACTCCATTTTAAATTTGAACTTGTGTCGCATCATGATTGTAGTGAAATATAAATTGTGTTAGTCACTGACATGTCATACCAGAAAACTGTTCTATTTCGTTTCTTTGTCGTCTATCATATCGTTTGCAATGACGCTTGTTATTTATTGGATACAGTTCTATTTACCTTTTGTGCCATTTACAATCTATCCTAATCATGTATACTGCCCACTTCTATTTTTGTGTAATAACTACGCTTAGCTCTCTTTTCATCTCTTGAAGATGTTCCTAATATTAATTACCCTCTCCAATGATCTTTGTGAGACGTTTTTATCATAGTGATATGGTTCATGTCCGTATCATTCCTTGTACTCACCAGCGTTATTGAAACTTTATACACACACACGCACACAAACAGAGTAGTAGTCTTAAACATTGAAAAAAAAAAAAAAAAAAAAAAAAAACCCCAGGCAACTTGCTTCAAATTATTTGGTTTTGATAACCTGGCCCGCGCTTAAAATTTTTCCCCGAATGTCAAAGGTTTATCAAGTGATATATGATCGCCATTTTATGCTGAATTTAAAAATATCATTCATTGTGTTTGGTCAAGTCTGGTTTTAAAGATACTTGAATAATTCACAACAAGTTGTACACAATAATAATACTTATTCAAAAGCCTATGAATTCAACTTGTCATAGATGATCGTGGGTGCCTGCTATTTAGTATAGCATATAAAGTTGTATGTCTACCTAACTACAGTGTACCACCCTTCTCGAAGTGCGGAATTTTACGGAACAAAACCAAATTTGATTGCAATCAACATGAGAAGGCATGTATATAGTATGTTTTGTAATTCTGAGACATAAATTTTGAAAAAGTATTTTTTTAAACTTTTTAAATTCTTGCTTAAAAAAATTCAAATAGTTGAAAAAGTGAATTAACAAAACTATTTCAAAGAGTTGACCAACTTATAAACAAATTGAATATGTCTTTCTAAAACTCCTTAACGGCCCAGGCAATCTTAATTAGTATAAAACAGATTTTGTGATTGTTCAAATACTTATGAACTGAACATTCTATAACAATTATGAGCATTTGCATAATGCTTGTCTAGGTGAGTTTGAAAAGTTTTACGCGTAAGTTTGATCCTTGCTCGGTACAATACTAAACACTCTCTGCGCCAAACTTGAACTTAGTAAATATCGTTTTTTTCTTTCCATCTTCCCCACTTCTCTCTCTTTCTCTCTCTCTCTCTATATATATATATATATATATAGAGAGAGAGAGAGAGAGTGAAGATGGAAAACTTGGAGAGATATATGTTTGAGTCTAAAAAGAACGACGACAGTCAGACAAAAAGGGAAAAGGGCGAAGCACTTCTGTCGATGCCCGTTTCGTTGAACAGTGCTGGGCGTTCAGGGGTGTGAGTCTGTGAAGAATCTCAGGTAAGCTTTGTCTAGAAGCAAAAAATATCTCGGCAACCCAACGCAATTCCGAAATATCCTGTCCTCTGCGCGCGGCGTTCAAAGTCATTTTACCGATTGGCTTGTATCTCTGCTCGTTTTAGACTCAGGACTACCTCTTCACATTTCACTCTCTTTCTCTTTCCTTCACGCGCTCTTTTTCTCTTTCCTTCATGCGCTCTCTCTCTCTCTGTATATATATATATATATATATACACTGTGATCACCAACACACACACGAACAAATATACATTGCCTTACCTTGGCTAATTTTGGGTTGTTGCTTTTCACGTCAATGCACTTGTGTAAAAATAAGGTCTAGTATGTACAATACAAAGAGAGAATGGCTAATGGAAGTTGAGAAATAGACAGACGATGATAGAAAAACAGGGTTAGAGAGAAAGAGGCAAGGGTTGTGAGAAAAGAATGAACGAGGGGGACATGGAAGATGAAGTGAAGAAAAATCATGAAAGTAAGCGAAAAAGAAATATTGAGAGTGGGTATATATAGGATAAGAGAAATATGACAGAAACAATGAAAGGAAAAAATGTCTATGCTGACGAGGATAAAGCAGAGATTTTAGTCCATAGAAAATGTATTTAAGTTGGAAGAATATGTAGATTATTAAACTGATGTAGTCGTCACAAAACACCTTCAGGTGTAAAAGAAGTTAGTATACATACATACATACATACATACATACATATGTACATACATACATACAATGCCAGATTTGACGTACAGGTGTGAAACATGGAAATTAATAAAATTACTTGAAAACAAACTAAGAATTATACAAAGCTAAATGGAAATAGCAATTCTAGAAAGAAAGAGCCAACATGTTATATTATAAAAATGATAAGAAGACAATAATGGTGACGGGTGGGACATTCTTAGAAAAGCAGATACCAAATGATGTAATATATATATATATATATATATATATATATATATATACATATATATATATATACCAATGACCAATTTAATATATATATATATATATATATAAATATATATCAAAGTGGGATTTGTCTTGATTTAATGGTTATTGAGTATTGAGTTTGATCTCTATCAGTTTTCCTATTGTTGTGGCCTTGCGTTAAAATTAATTCATCTTTAATAAATCTCTCTCTCTCTCTCTCTCTCTCTATCTATCTATCTATCTATCTATCCATATTGAATACTTTTGACCATCATCTATCGTTATCGATAACATATCGTGGCGTTGTACTTGAAATTTAGAAAATCATTGAGGAATTCTTTTTCTATCATATTGAGTCACACTTTTACTTCTTTGCCAGACAAAAGTTAATTAACAACTGACAAAGCAGTTCATGTGTGTTACATTCAATGAAAAATATCTAAAAAGATGAAAAAACAGCAATGCAAGTTTTATTATCATTTATAATACATATTGAATAATATTTATGGTGATAATAGAAACACATGAAGATAAGTTGATAAAACATCTCTTACCCCACTTACCCCACCCCGATGGATTTAACTTCAAACTGAAGAGCGCTGCTTTGAAATAGGATGGACAGATTTGGGGGGACACATAAACACCTGAATAAACAAATAAATACACCTTTCTCATTCTTAACATATACCTCCCAAATAAAGACATTTGGATGCTAATGAAGCTAATTTTCATTCAACAAAACGATGTGCTACATCACCAGTGAATTTTTCGTTGCCTCTCAGATATCATATCAACACTTTTAAAATTCACTTAAAAACTTTAAAAAAACTTTTTCCCTGGATTTTTTTCCTGACATTGACTTAGATCGAATTTATTTGAGAATAATAATAAATACATAAATAACTCAAACAAAATATTCTTGTTTTATCACTTTTGTTCATTTTTATACACACACACACACACACACACACACACACACACACACACACACACATATATATATATATATATATATATACAAACAATCAAACACAATCCCTGAGGATGACCAGCGAAATGGTCGAAAGCGCTTAGGGCAAATATAGGGTACTTTCTTCATCACATCGGCCGAGACATAAGGAAAAAAAGAAGATTTGAACGGTTGCTAACTTTATATATATATATATATAACGAAAACCAAAAAAAATGAGTCTTCAAACTCATCATATTACCAATGGTCTTATATAGACCTGAATTCTACGTCATATAAAAGTGAGACATTTGTGTCTCCAAACTCTTCCATTTGCTTTGCTACTTCAGTTTTCCATATGTGCACTGGAGTGACTTGGTTAGAAACATCCAAATCCTCATGGCAGCCACTGATACACATCTTAAATCTATACCGCAAAAGAGCCATCTGCGATGGGGGGGCCATGTGTCGAGGATGGAGACGATAGTCTTCTGAAGATCCCTTTAGTTGCTGAACATGAGCAGAAGAGAAAAAATAGTTTCAAAAACAAGGCGCTCGCCCCGGTTGTCAGGCATTTTCGTCGACCGGCTGCAAAAAAAAAAAAAAAAAAAATTCTTTCTTCGCGTGGCCTCGCTATTCATCGGAGAACCTACAACAGACGTCAAACTCCACCTAAAATATTATTCAGTAGACGAAACTATTAAAAGCTACCGTATCTGTCTGTTTATTTGTTTATTTGCTTGTACTCGTTCTACTTAAAATCGTATCACCAAAATAACCACATCTTATCGGTTCAAACAACTTTCTGAGTAACCTGCTATATAATTTGACAAAGGTAGCGATTTTTAAAAAAATAAAGTTACCTAATTTGCGTATTTTTCTGTAAAATTGTTAACTAAAAAATCAAACAGGTTATTATAGAATTATTGTTAAAATAAAATTGAAAATTAATAACAGTTTTATCATCCTATTTCAATTTTATTTTTTCCAATAAAATATTATGTTCTTTTATTTTTTTAAGAAGCTATTGATTTTTTGATAACTGTTATGATTATTCTCATCTGCCATAATGTTGTTATTAGCTTTGACGTTCTTGAGAATGACAATGTTAGCCTTAGAGTAAATCGAGCCACCAACTGAATAAGTTGACTAACTTTTTCTCGAAAACAAGATTTATTTAGTATACCAAAACGACGTATTTATTTTATGAAACCGATTCTTTATTTTTCAATTTATTTTGTTATTGTAATGTTATATTTAATTAATTTTTGTTGTTATATACGTGTTATGATAATTATTAATTTATCAAATTTTAAAATAGAAATGCAAATCGACGAAGGTTTTCCTCAGAATAGGAATTATAGATAATTTAAATTTTTGCTTTTAATATTCATGAATTACGTGGAATCTCTACACTTACACTGAGGATATATATATATATATATATATATATATATATATATATATATATATATATATATATATATATATATATATATATATATATATATATATATATATATATATATATATATATATATATGTGTGTGTGTGTGTGTTAGGTCCTTTATTCCGTAGATTGTTTGTTTTTTTTCATTAATCTGTGTATAATTCTATGGTTATTTTCAAATGATTTGTGTTGGTTTCCATCTTTTCTACATGCACGTCAAATCTGGCAGTGTTCGCCAATGGCCCGGGAGACCTGGGTTCAATCCCAGGTCGAGTCATACCAAAGACTTTAAAAATGGAACTTGATACCACCTTGCTTAACACTCAGCATTATAAGGAACGGTTCAAGGGTAAAGTGGAGCAATCCTGGGAATGGAGTAGCGCCCTCCCCTACACCTTGGTGTAGTAGCTATCGAAAAGGGAGCCTTCGGGTCACCCTCGACTATGGTCGCTAACTTTACTAACTATTCATTTTAGGCTTTCCGAAATTATCAAAGTGCATTTCATTATGTTTTCATCTAATCCACATTTATTGTTTCTTTTCATTTTTAGGATCTTCCTTAGAATTTATCATTTATCCAAACTTGTTGGTTTCTTTCACTTTCATTTTCTATTTTATAACACATTTACTCTTGAACATTACATTTGTTTTATTTCTGTTCCTTTTTAAACCGACATTAAGATTTTCTATTCAGATCTTTTCTCTTTGCTTATCTGATGATTTTGTTATTTATTAAGTTTCGTCTGAAAATTTAAGATGGCACAAATACTTTCTGTTTGTACTTCCATTTCTTTCCAGTTCATTTTCACGAAGATACCTTTCAAGCGATGTTGTAAAAAAAATGACGAAATTCTAACCCCTTGCCTAACTAATTATTCAATCTTCATCTTGTATGTTTCTTTCTGTAAGTGAATTATTTTCATATCTATTTTCAATAATATTTACATAATTTTTGTTACAAGGATTTTAGTTTCCGTTAAGTTTTTTTTTTCTGATCAAAGTTTCTTTTCATAATCACCAAAAGTTTGTAACATTCAGTTGATATTCACCTGCTGAAAAAATCATTAATAGCCAAAACTTTAACAGTTTTTACCGAGGAAGAATTTGACGCAGAACTTTGACAGTTTTTACCGGGGAAGAATTTGACGCAAAGCTCAAAAAAAAAAAAAAAAAAAAAAAAAATGGAAAAACAAAGAAGCTGCATGTCTTCGACGAAATACCTCCCGATATATGAAAAGCAAAGAAATTTGACGACATATTTTTTCGATTATTCAATGTTGTGTTTAAACAAAATATAATTGGGAAATGGAAGAATGGCTACATCCTACCCCCCCCCCAAGAAAAGTCATTTTGGAATCACAAAGAAATACACAGGCATAACTTACTGTTATAGCGGTTATCATTTATAATGGTCTGCTTCTCAATCGTATCCGACTTGAAGTCGTGGAAACTTTTAGGAAAATCAGATCAGCTTTCGGAGAAATCGATCCACAACTTCATAGATTCTAACTATGATCAAAAGAGTATGTGCAAAAGATCTCGGGGCAATCCTATTGTTCGTAGATTTCTCCAAAGCATTTGATTCCATAGACAGAGGAAAGATGGAGCAAATACTACAAGAATATGGTCTTTCCAAAGAAACTGTTACTGTAATAATGATGCTTCATAAAAACACAAAAGCAATGGTTCGCTCAGCCTATGGTAACACTGACTTCTTTGACATTGTCACCGGTGTATGGCAAGGAGATACATTAACACCGTTTATGTATTGAAAATCAATTGATTTCCATACAAAACAAAAGTGTTAATATTTGTACAAAAAAAAAAAAAAAAAAAAGAGGCGGTTGAAGCGTTTTTGCAACTGTATTTTGGTATTTATTGATCAATAATCACCTTCATTTGAGACGCTGTTTATTCAAATTTCTTTAAGATGCCAGACAATAATATTTGAATTACCTCACAACAAATGAAAGGTCAAAACTCAAAATAATTTAAGAAATCTTTTACCTCCTAGATTGTTAAAAAATATTTTTTAAACAATTAGAATCATAGATCAATTAATCGACACAAGGGAGTAATAACCAAAGTGCTGGACTGCCGCCTCGAAGTAAGTGAGTTCGATCTCCAGTCGTGTTATTTCTTTCGCTTTAATATCCTTGGGAAAGATATGAACCCCCTTACCTAACCAGCATGGGTATAAATAGTTGCATTGCTATTTTTCTACAAGAATAGCCTCGGCATTTGATAACCCACGAAAGTTGATATGCCATCAAACAAAAAGCCAAACTAAATTAATGGATCAATTTTTGTATGCTACTCATTTTCGTCTTTTTTTTTCTTTCTTTTTGAGTAAAAATTCAACATTCTGATCCTTCCATTTTGTTTTCTTATTTCTGCATAGCAAATACTTTTTTTCTTTTTCTTCAGCCCCTTAGATGAGCAGTTACTAAAATAATATCTTTATTACTGATTATTAACCTTGCATTACACTTACATATTAGCGTATAAATATATCTACCTCAACATAGTGACATACTTATACAAAGATCTTTTACTCACATAAAACATTTTATCTAAATGCAAAATGTTATTAACTTTCTTCTTGTTAATGCAATATTTCTCATGTTATCGCTCTAACTGATATTTTACCTTTTCTTACAAAAAAAGAGTCTATAAGTTTTATTGTTTTTCAACGATGTTTTATTTAATCCATTACACATTTTCCCGCTACAAATTCTTATAATCGACTTACATTCTGTACTACAAACGTTGCAATAAAAGGAAATGGCTTCATATTACAAAGGACACGAAGTACACGATATCCCGTAGAAACTATGACAGACGATAACTTCGTAGATGATCGAGTGCTTCTCGAAAATACACCTGCCAAAACCAAGTCCTTATTGCGTAGCCGGTGACAGGCACCTTTGGCCTTTACGTGAACGTAAATAAAACAGAGCTAATGTATTTTTAACAAGAAGGAATAATCTCCAATCTAAATGACAAACCTCTCTAATTAGTGGACCAGTTCACATAACTCAGCAGCAATATCTCATCTACGGAAATGATGTCAAAATATGATTAGGGAAGTCGTAGACAACTATTGATAGGTTGTCGATCATATGGAAACCTGATACTTGATAAAATGATGCGGGTTTTCTTCCAAGCTGTGGTTGTGTCAGTACAACTGTATGGATGCACTTCTAGGAATCTAACGAAACGAATGGAGGAAAAACTAGATGAGAACTTCATAAAAATGCTACGTGCTGTTTTGGAAAAAATCCTGGAAGCAGCACTCCACAATGCAGTATCTGTACGGCTACTTACCTCCCATCTCACAAACAAGCCAAGTAAGACGAACAAGACATGCAGGAGAGGTTTCATACACATAGACACGTCAGTGTTGACCGACCAGCAAGGATTTACATTCATCAGCTTTTTGCAGACACTGAGTGCAGTCTAGATGACCTGCCAAAATAGATAGACGATCGGGGCGGAGAGAGAGAGGGGGGGGGGAATACCGTGCTACCATCATATCTTGATGATGATGATGATGATGATGATCAATTGTTGAATAACCTGAAACCTGTTTACATGAATAATTTAATTAGAAAATGTTAGTTTCTTTCTACGGATTTTTGATTGCTTGATTGATTTTAACGACATATCAACTCGTCTACGCTTATTTTATGACTATAGAAATCACGTTTATTACACACTGACATTTACATTCTTTGTGTTGTGGTTTCTAAAGAGTTTTTTTGTTTGCACATAGTCCTATTGAATATGAATGATTTTTTAAAGGTCCATTTGACCTATAGATGGGAACTGAACAAATACTACCAATCCGGGTCAGAGTGAATCTTGGAGTAATGGAATAAATGGTACTCAACACTCACCATATCTCCAGAACTGTCTCCATCAGATACAGTTGGGTGTCATATCAAGGACACCGTAGCGTCATATTCTTCGCTTAACTTACCGACATTTGGTAATTTTTCGTCTTTTATATTTTATGGATCGAGAATGTTTGAAACTTTTTCTGATTACTTCTATCTTTTTATGTTCATCTTCCACTTTTTCTTCTTTCGTTTTTTTTTTTCCTTATTTAATAAAACACTTTCTGTTTTTTTCTCTTTTAGTTTTGATTTCAATTTCCTCCTTTTCCATTTAATTCAAATATTGACTTTGAATATTCATAGGTTTTTATTTTTGTCTTTATCTACTTAGTTTTTTTTTTTTTTCAGCCGATTTCTTAATTATAATCCTCAATTTTCTATCTATTTCAAATCTTCTACGTTACTTTCACTTTTCTACAACAGTTAGAAAGAAATTTTTACTTCTCTGATTTTTGTAGATAAATTCTCTGCACTTTTTAAGTCATTCCCTTTCTATTTTAAAATCAAATTTGACTCTCAAAACGACCATTTTATGATCGTTTTCTTCATTGACTTTGTTATATAGGCATTAACTTTATCAGCAATTATAAAGACAATTTCATTTCTTGTTTACTCATTTAAACTTTTTCAAATCCATTTTTGGTCATTTTGCTTTTAGAAAATTATATTCTTGATTTTGATATTCTATTTTTTCTGAGAAGTTTAGTAACATTTCGCCTCTTTCATTCCTCTCTCCCATTATATTTATTTATACATTAGATTCTCTATCTTTTCCTTTCTTTTGCATTGAAGTCGCCCATCAATAAAGTGTAATTGGTCTCGTCTTAGTCCATCAACTGATGGCGTTGTAAAACCTTTTAAATTTACTCATCTGAAATTTTAAAGTTGTTGCATATCTCTGAATTATCTTCGGCCATGTATCTTTAGCACGAATTATGACGTTTGATAAATTGTTGAAACTTATTACGTTATTCACAATGTTTATTATTAGTTAAAATACCTACGCCATTAAATTTTTTTCTTAAAATAGATTATTATTTTTTGTCCTGCTTAAAGAATTTCACTCTTTTTCTATGAATATCTAAAACCATTTTGTTTCATCATCATCAGCTGCTTTAGTGTGTTATCTTCTACGATGGTTTGTGCATCAGAGGTCGTGACGTTCTTTATGTTGTTTAATGTCCAAGTTTTTGTCTTACTTAAAGAGTGTCTGTTCGTCATCGCTGTTAAACATTCCACAGCCACAAGAGGCAATGGGACCAGATCATTGATAAAAGATGAATCAACAGTAACGATATTCTATTGTATGATTTGGTTGATTTTGAGAAGATACTACTGAACTGAAATCACTCACTTTCCTCATTTTTGGTGAGCTTTTAAGTGATATATTCGATCTATTCCGTGAGTGTCTACGTGTTTTTGGATGGCCTTTGTAAAACATTCAGCTAGAAGACAGAACCACATAGATTTATGATATCTTGGCTCCATTACACATATATAATGTAAAACATACATTGACATACACGAGCAAAAATAGGATGAACATGAAACACTGATTGACACTCATATAGATAATTCTATGTAAATGTGCATGTGTGTATAGTAGTGTGTGGATGTATGCGTTATAACTTGTATCAAACGGTGTGTGATGACACGTATTACTTCGTTTCTTATTAATGTAGAAAAAAGCGTGTGTGTGTGTGTGTGTGTGTGTGAGAGAGAGAGAGAGAGAGAGAGAGAGATAAAGAGACAAAGATAGAGGAAGAGAGAGAGAGAGAGAGAGAGAGAGAGAGAGAGAGATTTATAAACATACACACACACACACACATACACACACACATATATATATAAGCACACACACACACACACACACACACACACACACACACACACACACACACATACATATAAGCTCACATCACTCACATATATAAGCACACACACACACACACACGTATATATAAGCACTTATATAAGCAGATACGCACACATATATATAAGCATACACGCTCATATATATAAGCACGTGCACACATATACATAAGAACACGCACACATATATATATAAGCACAAACACATATATATGTACTGAAACACACACACGTATATATAAGGACTCACTCGCGTATATAAGTACACGAACACACGCACATATATGTAAACGCGCACACGCACATATATACCCATGCACGTAGGAGTGCTCTTTGCGTAACGGTTATCATCATTGGAATCCGAGTTGAAATTCTCGACGAGGGTGTTTGAATTTCGCTTCGTGCTAATGCCATTAAGAAAGGTATGAATCTATCTTTTATCCCTCCTCTCAGGTATGGGTAAATAGTACATTGGTTTCTTTAGCCTTGGTTTGGCTACCAGTCTAGGAAAAAAACATGAATCCAAACCTTACAGCCTCGCTTAAAAAACTGATTTTGTGTTACATTCAACCCGTGGGGGAGGGATTAGTAGACATATACGCACGCAGAGAGAGAGAGAGAGAGAGAGAGAGAGAGAGAGAGAGAGAGAGATGTCTGATATGTCAGAATCTTTGCTCTTCCATACTAAGTGAATATGCGACAACACGTACTCCTCCACATGAACACATCCATACTCATCAAAATGAGATTATTTTCGCGAACACATATATTTGCACAAACATTGAAAGTACATTTACAAAGCACCGTCATTATTAAGATAAATAAACGGCATAAACTCATACACATGTCTTTTATTAGTTATCTCTTTCACACACCCACACACACACATACATACATATATAATGAACTCTCCCATCGATCTTGACAATTGAGTGCTCATCAGTTCAGTTTAAGATGTGAACTGTTAGACTACCGACACAAATAATTTGTTCATAGAACTGACGGCTTATGTAGGACTAACCACATGATGACTAACATATAATGACTAACCACATGACTTATATAGGACAAACCACATTTTCTTGAATAAGTTGATAGTTGAAGAAATGTATACTAATATGCCACAGATTCTTCCAAACAACTCTTTTCAGGTTTTGAATTCAAACATTTTCCTTTTCTTCGAGTGGTTGCTTTACCAAGAGACCAGTCTGCCTGACTATTTCCCCATATCTAGAAAGTGAAATGAAATGCAAACAGCGTCGTCCAGGTTCTGAACTCGGGTTTCTCATGGATGCGCTCGTGGCATAATGGTTATCATCATACTGAATATACATATATACATATATATATATATATATATAAGATTGCTCCATATTCATGTGAGTTTGTTGTCTCTTGAAAGAAAATAAATATCTTGTACATAAGGGATTAAATTAACAAACGCGTGAACAAACAAATACTTCTCACCGAATGATTATAATCATACACCGGCGACAAGTCGAGGCAAAACTTGTAATCACAAATAACGTAGGATATGATGGGATTTCCTTCTCATAATGATACTCTACTAATTTAAGAAGTTTCGCTCTTTCATTGACGTCACCATGTACCTCCGCAAGATCATAATACTCTTTTGCCAGACTGTCGTTCTGCTGACATACGCCTTTACCAGGATTCACTCACTAAATTCCACTGTGTTTTCATGTTTCAAGGTCAAGGTATTTATCCAGCCTTTAGGCTTCTAGGCTACTCTCACTAGTCTGCTGGCACAATAAAATCCACTATATGACAGTTTAATTTTTCTTTTAAATTAAAACTAGGACTGTTCTTCTGGTCGTGATTGGGTAATTCGTTTATATTTCAAAGTTTCATTGAATTTTATATGTGTAATTTTCAAGAACAGATTCTGGTTTGTGCATCTACCATTTGTTAGTATGGTTAACTTTTAATTCATTGCATGATTCCCTGTGGATAACGTTGCCCTCCAATCCTGTTTGTTCTCGTATTCCTTTTGTGTCAGTTTGATGCATTCACAATCTGATTAATTTTTTCCTCTCTATCACCACATAATTTAAACTTGCTATTTCCGGTGGATTATTATTATTATTATTATTATTATTATTATTATTTTACTTCTCACACCAGCGTTAACTGGAGGTCTTTCACTGGAGTCTGAGTGACGACCTGTCGCCCCCAGGTCTTCAGGACTCTTCTGAGTATTCTAGCAGATCTCAACAATGCAGGAGTTTTGATGGTCTCGATTCTCCCACTGATTTTCACTTCTTCCAGTATTTTTTCCGAGATATTGGAGATTGTTCCAAATGCATCAATTACAATTTTTAGCACCATCACCCTCATGTTCCACAATTTCTTGTTCTCAGGCAAGGTCCAAATATCTTTTCATTTTCTCTTATTTTCACTATATGATCTTCAGGAACGGTAAAAATTACTCTTTTGATAATTAACACCAGGATTGGTCTTCTGGCCGAGATTAGGTCATCCGTTTTGATCTCAAAATTCTACAGAATTTTATGCGTTTTTTTCTAAGTGACGTTTATACTATCTTGTTCTTGTTTATGACAAGATCCATCCTTAGATCCATGGAGTCTCTCCAGCTGCAATACGAGCTATTACCACTCAATGAATTTCACATTGAGCTTATCTTCTCAAAATAAGTAAGAAAGTAAAGTTGGTGACCATAGTCGAGGGCGACTGGAAGGCTCCCTTTTCAATAGCTACTACACCGAGGTGTAGGGAGGCGCTATTCCTTTCCCTGGATTGCTCCACTTTACCCTTGACATGTACCTTATATCGTTGAGTATTAAGCAAGTAGGTATCAGGTACCATTTTTAAAGTCTTTGATATGACCCGACCTGGGATTGAACTCCGGTCTTCCGGGCCATTGGCGAACACTTTACCCACTAGGCCAATGAGCCGGTACCTAATAAATTGAACATGAGTGCATAAGAGGCGCTCGTGACGAAATGGTTATCATCTTAGGAAGTGGATAAGGCAACTCGTGTTCGAAACTTGGATGAAACTG
This sequence comes from Sepioteuthis lessoniana, assembly GCA_963585895.1. Taxonomy (NCBI): domain Eukaryota; kingdom Metazoa; phylum Mollusca; class Cephalopoda; order Myopsida; family Loliginidae; genus Sepioteuthis; species Sepioteuthis lessoniana. Next base: position 129,144 of record CAUZXS010001654.1, on the reverse strand, counting down.
TTTACATTTCACATGACATTAATGCTATTGGAAAAGGCATAAATCCAACAATTCTCTCTCCAGCTATGAATAAATAGTAGGTTAGACTAGGCTCTTTAAAATGGTTATGGCAACCGGTCTTCTCTGAAATCAAACCAGTTGTAGACCTGGAGAAGAATGGGCTCCACCAGGCTATCCTGCCCAAGTCATGGTACCAGCAGAAAGAAATGATATGTTCAAAGAGCATCTTCAAATAATGTGGATTATAAAAGGAATTTTACAAAGAAGATAAGAGTTTCGTTTTGCTTGTTTTCTTTTTCTAAAAAAAATCTATGACACTCGTTACCGTTTTGTCTTTTCTATGAATTTTATAATTTCTACGCACTAAGCTCTTGTTGTTAACTAAATAGAGATAGTGAGATATTTGTGCAAGCCGCCCACGGTATCAAACGACCTTGGGTGGCATGTGGCATCAGGTGGTGGGAGGACAGCAGAAAATAATTTCACAGATGTACAAGGAAAAGTAAAAGCTGTTTGCTCCAATCATCAACACACGACAGAAAAATAATTTGCATGCCAATCAATTTGGATAAATGGATATATTAAGCTGAAAACACACACACACACACGTCCGTATATCTATATTATCAACTGGAATATAAAATACTATGCGGCTCTCTCTCTCTCTCTCTCTCTATATATATATATATATATATATATAGTCAAAATATTGGGCAATGATTATTTAAAACCAGCCATCACAAGGGTCTTGTACAACTGCTAGTTTGACAACCCAAATCATCATCAAATAATCGTTTTTAATCCTGGTCCAATATTTTGACTCTTATTTGGATCTATTTTGAATATTGAGCAATATCATTAAAATAACGCAATTTTTCTTTTCAATAATAATAATAATAATAACGAGAAGACGCAACAAAATTGCAAGTGTAAATCATTTGGTGATGGAGAGGAAACCATCGATCCCATAACAAACGAATGAGCAAATAAGTACAAAAAGAGTATAAGACTAGACATGACTGGGTGGGATATGTGTTCCACAGGGAATTGTGCTAGAAACTGAAATTTGACCATGCTACCAAATGGTATATGTACAAACATGAATCCGTCCGGTAGAATGAGATGCACAAAAATCTCCGGGATTTTAAGATCATCCTAATCTCAACCAGAAGACCCAGATAGTTAAAAAGAAAAAGAAAGAAAGAAAACCTTCCGAACAGTGGAATTTGCCGTCTCCGTAGAGTACATTGTAAAAACCAAAGAAAACGAAAAGAGAGAGAAGTACGAGGACCTTGCCAGAGAACTAGAAAAACTATGGAACGTGATGGTGATGGTGATACCAATTAAAATTGATGAGCTTGAAACGATCCCCAAAGGGGATTTGAAGAGCTGGAAACTGGAAGACGAGCCGAGAGCATTCAAACTACAGCTTTGTTGTGATCAGCCAGAATATAGAGAACAGTCCTGGAGACTTGTTGTGGAGACTCCAGTGAAAAACCATCAGCTAATGCCGGTGTAAAAATTCGCTAGGAGTAGTAATATATCTATATATATATATATCTAGATATAAATATATTATGATTAAAGTGTCTAACGCCAAAAGCACCTTTAATTCGTAAAACCTTTGCAGTGCACAAATTTGCC